>JAQBSW010005639.1:0-55657 GCA_029291075.1 Eudiplozoon nipponicum
AAGCCGTTAAACCCATAAAATAAGAAATCTTGTTATTAATTTTCCCACTGCTGTCCTAAGCAGCACAGTTTCAATGCATGATGAATCGAATATTAAAGTTATTTAACATTTTATTTCTGACGTTTCGATCTCACTATTCTGAGTTCTTCATCAGATGTTGTTTCATATCCACATAAATCGGCAACACAGAAGACACAATAAAATAACACAATTATTATTCTATTCTGTTTCAAATCAATGACTGTTTAATTGCAATGTCTATATATATGTGTGTATGGCGAAAGCTGTAAACAGTTAATGTTCGTGACTGCATAGAAATCGTGCAGCCGACATTTCCAGTCAAGTAAAATTTGTGCGATACTACTAGATGCAAAAGCCGCATATCTAATTTTGCCTTCCATATATACGCAATGCAGTTTGATCCTCGCTTTTCAGTTTTCCGTCGTATTCTGATGATCATCATGGAAGGTCGAAACACGTCAGTGCGTGCGATTGGCAGTAGCTTTGCTTTGTTGTTCGTCGATTGGTTAAATACAATGCGATTGATGTTTACTTCAAGCTAGCAAACTTAATTTTTTTAAACCAATTGCTTACGTAAACAATGACTTCTTTAATGCCTTTTCCATTAGTCGTTTTGAAGCATCTTTTGAAACAAAGTTATCGATGACTCTCATATAGGTAAAAAAGTAAATTTCCTATAGATAGGTTGCTCGAATTAGAAGCTTGCTGGTGTAATACTTGTCTGTTATGCTACCCAATTACCAAAACGAACACTTTATTTCGCTTTTTTATTTGCTGACATTTTATTCGAGTCAGCGAGTCGGATAAGTGTTGCGAAATCATCCTTCCTTTGGACCGTAGCCATTACAAAAAAATATGTCTGTTAGTAATCCGCAACGGTTTATGTCAAATTTATATTTGGTTTAACAATAAGGCGAGTATCGCAACTTGACAAACGGCCCGATTAGCAATATCTTACCAAGAAGGTAGCAACATAATAGCAATTTGAAAAATACAAAGCACCGTAAAAAATTTCATCTAGAACGCTGTGCACATTGTCACAGGAGGTGCACATCGATATAATCTCCAGGAAAAATGTCTAAGCTAGAGTTTACTCCAATTGACAAATCATATGTGCTTTCATAATGGAACAACCATATATAAGATAGTATTGCACTCCGCAATAACACAATCATTAAATAATTTATTGAAAATCAATACTTATAAAACAATAACCACAGCATCATATCGTATTTTTTATACATTCAGGCTAATCTAATAATATTTAAGTCTTGGACATGCAAAAAAGCAGAATTTAAAATAAAAACATATAAACAATAAATATTGCAGTTTTAATATCATTTACGCTTTAAATATCCAATGTATACCTCTGATTAGGCGAAAACGTGATGTTGCTTAAACAGCAAGGTATTTCAATTGCAAGTAAATTATAGTTACACGAACTCATTCTCAAAACTAGATAACGCGTCTTTTGATATTTAAACGCAGCTACAGAACAATTTTTATTTGGTCGTGTGTCCTATTATATTGTTAAACTTGTATAAAAGATAATGCTCATCACAATTAGACATTTAAATAAAGCATAAATAATTATAAAAAATTAATGCATTAATTTAAAGATAACCAATAAATAAACTCATTTGTATTTTGGTATAGTGAGCATGCCTACTTATAGTAGACCCATGAATTAAATAATAGTTTTGCTTGACAATGAATTAAAATTTATTGAAATGATCGGTAATCCTCTTGACTGCTTTGTTTTGTTCTGTTTATACAGAAGACAGCTTGAAAAACGATGTTTTTCTTCGGCTCTGTTATCGTTATAGGAGTAGTTTGAATTTAATATTTTAAATCCTATGCCACATCTCCATTTTACACTTTGCGTGCATGCTTGCAGCGTATTATCCAGTGGATCCCGTTCATGTTAGGACTTCAATGCATGCTGTTCTACCTACCTCGATTAGCTTGGCAAAGTGTCTCTTTCAACCGACTTGGCATAGATATAACTTCACTGGTATGTTCGGAAATTATTTTCGAATTTAAATTATACATTTGAAAGTTATTTAATGCATTCGAGTTTCTTTTTCCGCTTTTACCATCGCACAATGCTAATAAAACAGCTAAAACAAATAGCTGTTCTGTAATGGAATTGATTACGTGGCCATTGTTATATACATATCCGACCTGTCAATTTTTATATTACATAATTGTCTGGACATTGCCTTGACGTGATTGTACTTCAAACATTTGTTGTTGTTGCTATTTATTCTGCTTTTTTGCTATTTTTCTATTTTTATAGTTGTTGGTTTTTATATCGTTATTGGTGATAATGATGCCGATGTTCTCATTTATCGAACGTATGCTCAGATAAATTTTTTTTTTGTTTTTAGTTGCTTAACCATAGTAATAATAACAGCTATAATAATAACAAATTAATATTATTAATAATAATAATAATAATAATGATATGATGAGATAATGATGTGTATGTATTAAATAATAGTAATAATAATAATGATAATAATAATAATAATGATAGTGATATTAATAATAATAATAATAATAATAATAATTTAAAATAATAATAATAATAGTACTAAAACCTGATTACAAATACTAGTATGACTATTATTAGCATTACTAGTATTATTGTTATTATTATTTTTTATATTATTATAATATTTAAATTTATTAGAAGCAGCGGCAGTAGTAGTAATAGCAGTAACCAACAATAGTAGTAGTTTTAGTAGTAGAAATAGTAACAGCAGTAGTAGTAGCAGTAGTAGTAGTAGTAGTAGTAGTAGTAGTAGTCGTAGTAGTAGTAGTAGTAGTAGTAGTAGTAGTAGTAGTAGTAGTAGTAGTTGTAGTAGTAGTAGTATTAGTTGTTATAGTAGTAGCATTATTTGTAGTAGTCGCAATAGTAGTAGTATTTGAGTAGTCGCAATAGTAGTATTATATGTAGGAGGAGGAGTAGTAATAGTATTTTTTGTTTTGATAAAAGTAGTAATAGTAGTCGGAGAAGTAGTATTAGTAGTAATCGTATCAGTATTACTACTAGTAGTAGTTGTATTAGTAGTTATTGTTGTTGTTGTTGTTTTTGTATTGATAGTATTAGTATTCGTCGTCGTAGTGGTAGTAGTAATAGTAGTTTTAGTAGTTGAGGTAGTAGTAGTCTTAATAGTTCTGCTAGTAATCGTAGTATTAGTAGTAGTTATAATATTATTTGGTATATCAGCTGTGGTAATGTAGTTGTAATAGTAATAGTATTATCAGTTGTAATGTGATATAGTATACATTAAGAATGCTGTTGTTTATGGATTTGATTCCTATTTTATTAAAGAAATCTGAGTAGGCCAGCTTTTAAGAGGAAAAACTTTAGTCTTTTCTCATTAATAGAGGCTTACTTAACGCAGCAAGCGTAAAACATTATCTATATCTCGAAGGCAGAGTTAACATTAAAAATAAGGAATTTTAGGGCGTTACAACCGGGCTATTAAGAATCAAACCTTAGTGTAGTGATCGACAATATGGTTTATTCCTGACGTGATAAAAATCCCAATCTCTCATTAGAAGACCAAATAAATAAGTAGTGTTCTAACATATTTAATTTTATGCTGACAAAGCGTCTGTAACTGAAAACATGCATAATAAGCACGCGCTAATTCAAGATAGATTTTGCCTTTCTGCTTTATTTGCTGTTGTATATAACCCTTAGTTTTGATCCATTTTCTATTTATTTCTGATGTTCAATTAACTAATTAAAATTGGTAGTTTTCTAACTGACACAGCACGCACATCTATATAAATTTTGGTATAACCAGAAGATTGCATTGAGGCTTCAGTGAAAATAAATTGTAAGATCTTAGACACATTAGTTTCACGATGAATGTGGACATCTCCGAGTGTAGGAGACGAACAAAAGCACCACCTCGGCCACTTCGTTCTTAACATATAATCAGACTCGATTGCCTTTCAAGTAAAACGTACACTCAAACAGCGACGTTAACAAATTTCAGTGCGATTAAAAAGAGCACTAATTTAAGCTCTGTTTGGTACCAATAAAAATTTCTCCATTTTGATTTTCTGCACGGTAATGAAAATAGGAAAACACGTCTTTTAATAATGGAAATTAAAGTGAATATGCAAACGAAAAATCCCGCATTCCTCTCCCAAATATATAGTGGTTAAAGGGCGTAATACCGGCTCCTACTGATGAGTCGCCACTAAGCACGAAACGAATGTGCCTGAGATTATACTTTCAGTTCACGCTGTCCTTGGTTTATCCTAATGGTCATTATTGAACTAATTTGTTACAAGGTGCGCAACATCTAATACATAATTTCATATACATTAGTTCTCCCTCAAAAACAGTATCTAACTGTTATACGGTTTTTTTGAATTGTTTTTGCGGAGTGCTAGCTTCATATATTCCAATGCCGCGTTTTGCGTACGCGGGTAATAGCTGTGCACGCACAGTTTCACAAAGATCCGATTGATCACAATTTCAAATTTTGTTTTGTCTTTGATCGGGTTGACTTCTTATTCGTTCCAATGGAAATGCGGTTCTATCACATCTTTGTTTACTGGCGACGTTTCGGTGCCTACTTTCCAGCACCATCCTCAGGCAACTATGCACAGTACTATAATCACAATAGCAGATTTAAGCAAATGTGGTAACCTCGTTCCAAAACTATTCTATTTATATATTTTTTTTTTACTCAACACTAGTTTTAATCATAGAATTTGTCTCAGTAACTAAACTCAATATATAACTATTTGTAATTAGCCGACCAATCCTTACCTCAGCTATCTCAAATTCCCGGTATACATAATATCATCTCGTATGCAGAATATTGTAGGGGAGAGAGACAGTATCTATTATTATTATTTTTCCTAACAGCTTGGTTATGTCTGATCACCTACATTGAAATTGGTTAAAGAATATGAAAGCATTAGATTGATGCGACTTACAGAAACTAAGTAATCGCCATGAATTTTGAGTCACCTCTGATTATGAATTTTGAAATCGATTATAAGTTTAATTTTTGCGTGATATATCTCAATGCATGCGTATTTCCTACTGGCGGTAAGCAAATAAAGAGAATAAAATCAAAATCTCAAGGACTATCTCTCCTAGATATAAAACGAGATATAATTAGAGTTAAATTATAGAAAAGGTCTCCTCATTGCCGAATATCACGCACTAGTGTTTTCACAAATGTAGGTAATAAATATTTATTAAAAAATTATGAACATGCGTATTTTTATACCTTGAAATTAACGAATTTAAAATTAAGAACCTGATTTTTTAATAATAATCTGAATCTTATGAAATCAACAATGTTCAGATTATAAAAGCGAATGATGCGCTGCATTCTACTTCATCAAAAGCGAGAACTCGATGTGTAAAACACGTGGCCAAAAGTCTTGAACGTCTGCTATTTGCGCATCGTGATTTCCGCCACGGCCTCCTGGCAGATATTCGCCGACAGATGGCCAACATATTTGGTATCTTTTTTGTCAGCAAACGCATGGGAACATGGATTGTATTCTCTTATTTCTGTATTAAACTTCTCTACTTGGCAAATGCGGTCTTCCAATTGTGGATAATGCAAAAGTTTCTTGAGCCAGAAGCAAAAGGGTGGGAAGATTTTGGCGTCAGGTAAGTGCAAGCTGATCTGTTTTGGTCGTCAGTTTACGTCTATTTAAGACTACAATGTTTTAAGTTTTATTATTGACATCTTATTTAGAATAGAACTAGTGACTAATCGATAATCCTACATTTTAATGTTGATAAAATTTCAGCTTCGTAATCTGTTGCTCTAACCAGTGAATCATCCTGAATATTTAGATCCTTGTGTTGAAAGTAATAGAATCTAGTAACCACATAAATTACTATCTAATTGGAAATTGGTAAAATGGAAACAAATATGAATGCAAGGTAAAAATTTCATGACTTAGAATATTAACGTTACGAATTCCTTCTATTGTAATAATATTAAACATTCCTTTGATAAACATGATTACTATAAATGAGTTTCTAAAAAAATATTATTGCACTGTCAATTTGCATTATGCATTTGAGAATAATTGCAGAGTATTCTTTGGAAAAAAATAAGTGGCCAAGTGATATATAATATAAAGTTACAGTTATAATCCATGGTATTGCTTCAATTCAACTTCAAATATATTCAGTTGAAATTCCTTATAGTGAATTTTTTTTGCCTTTGCACCATATTAGTTTGTTTTACATTTAACGACATTTAACGAATGGCGCTTTGTAGTAAATTTCTGAATTTGCATAATTTGTCTTTACGTAAACTCGAATGGCTTAGCAGCAAATACTTAACATAGGTCTGAATTTCGAGTATCTTATTATTTTTTTAAAATTTAGCTCAACGATACTGACGCGTTTCGAACTTCCATGATTATCGTTAAATACTGTTTGTTGCCAAGAACTAATATATATGCAAGTATGTATTAGGTTTTGCGAACCTAGTAACAAATTAGTTCAGTTGTGACCAGAAGGATAAACCAAAGGCAGCATGAACGGAACGTATAATCTCATGCACATTCGTTTCGTGCTTACTGGCGACTCATCAGTAGGAGCCGGTATTTCGCCCTTTAACCACTAAACGAATGTGAATGAGATTATACTTACCGTTCATGCTGCCTTTGGTTTATCCTTCTGGTCACAACTGAACTAATTTGTTACTAGGTTCGCAAAACCTAATACATACTTGCATATATATTAGTTCTTCGCAACAAACAGTATTTAGATGTTTAAATGTTTGTTTTAATAGCAACGCATTCACATATTATTTGTTATTATTCACGTCCTCTGCAAAACTATAATCCAACAGATTGTGAAATTCACATATATAGTTCTCTAAAAAATTGACAATTTAATTTGATTGTTAAACTTTTATTATTTTATTCTCATACAATCTTACAGACCGTTGTTTTAAAATAAAGTTTGCGAACTTGCAGTAAACACCACTCACATTCTATTTGACCAGTCTTCTAACAATATAGCAAACCTATCGTCAGTCACGCGTACTAACGCCTTACGTAACCTCCATGATCATCATCAGAGCATGACGGCTAATTGACTAGAGAGGATCAAGCCGCATTGAATATATATAGAAAACCAAATAAGATATGCGGCTCTCACCTATATTGGTCTCGCATACATTATAATTGACTGGAAATGTCGGCTGCAACATTTCTATGCAGTTAAAAATTATTTTTTGCAGCTATCGTCGTATATATTTATATATATATATATATATATATATGCAGCACAATCTTATAGACCACTTCCCAGGCGATTAAATTTTTGCTAATATTGTATACCAGATTGAATCGACAAGTATAATTGTTCTCGAAACCATTTAAGCAGGACGGGAAATTTTGTTTGCGAACCTTTTATAGTATAAAATTAATTTCGGTCTATGATGTGTTAGAGTCGCACCCCAGGCTTTAAAATAATTGTAAATTTTGCAAATACATCATGGTTATGTCGTTTAATCCAGTGCTGCGATTTTGACGCTAGATGTCCAAACTCATTTTTACGTTTATGTTATGTTACTCTTGCTATGTTTACCAACCGGATGTCTAATATATGAGAAGTTCGCATAATTTAATTCGATACACATGCTGTAGACAGATATAAGTTTTCTTGAAATGATATCCCATTTTATGTTAGCGTAATGTAGCCATGCAAAATATGTTGATTAATATTGAAATTCCTCCTCACTCTCTAATTCACCCAGTAAAAATCAGGACAACATTTTCAACTAACCATTGATTTTTCAAAGATAAACCAAAAATTATTATATTTGACTAGTTAATAGAGAAAATTTCGAAAAAGCAGCGTAAGATTCGGATTTTACACTTACTAAACAGGCTTTACATAAAGCGACAGTAATCATTTAACAGATCCTTGTTTCAATTTTTCGTGCGTACACCAACTTCGTTCTTTAAACAAATACTTAAAAATGACGTTATTTTTTGAATTCATTAAAATATTATTTCCTCAATCCCTACATTAATGAACATCGCGAAGAGCAATCTAAAAATCCCAAGAAAAGTATGTTTCGAACATCAATTAATAATTGTGTTCTTTCGAAAAATTACTTGGCAAAGTTGAGTGTCAACATAGAAAATTTGTGTAGTTAGTTCATTAAATGGAATGTTGTCTTGAAATAATTTTACCATCGAATATGTTTACAATAAGCAATCTTTATACAGTAATCAATTGAATAAATCTATCTATTGAATTTTTTAAACATGATCATATATCATTTTTTTATAAATTTATTTTTAATCCTTTTGATAATTCGGAAAAATATATACTAAATGTCCACATTATATAAAAATTCTCAAAAGCTTATGAAAGTCATTACAGAATGGGAAAAAAATTTAATTGATAATAGATTTCTCTTAGATAAAAACAAAGAAAAATCTTTTAAATCTGCGATAAATGCGTTCTTCGCATTTTAGCTATTTATCAACTTCATTATCAAGAAGAATAAAATTTAATTTGAGCTAAATCAAGGCATGTAGAAATATAGTTGCTGATATGCACTGCATCAGATGTTATTTGAATATAAAATGTGCACTTCTGCGCTTGTAAAAAATATAATTTCCCCGAATATATTCATTCGCCCTGCCAGAATTTTTTCCATTTTTGGCTTTGTAAAGCATAAATTTGTGCTGACTGGCTTATAGTCTATAGGAAATTATGTAACAGATATTTCTGCAATTTAATAACACGCACTAAAAGGCATTGAAATGAGCTTCTTATTATGTTACATATGTTTTCCTTAATTATGTATGTTCAATAAAGCAAGCCAATATTTATTAATTTTATACATTATTATTTACTTATCCCCTATTGACTGAAATTTAAATAAAATTAATTCAATTATGCTGCATTTCTAATTAATTTTTCCTTCAAGTAGCATAAAAGTTCAAACAAATTTCTCAAACGTAGCCATGCATACAAAACACGCAAAATGCACATGTTTAAGCAGATTACCATAGAAGCGATGTCAAGTTCGAGTTTAAATTGTTTTTTCTATCAAAATGTGGAGATAAACTTTTCTAAATAACCGCTTCAAAATTTAAACTAATTAATAATTTCATTTATTAGACAGCTGAAATTTAAATCAGTAGTTTAATAGAGATTAATTAAGCATTCAATAAGTTTTCGAAGCGCAATTTGTCACCGTAACTTTCCATAAACTTTAAGCATTAACAATTCGCTGATACATAAAATCCAATAGCCATATTTAAACGTAAACAAATGTAAACATGCCACAACTGTTTAATTTTCAAAATTAAAATGCGTTTTCTCAGCCAAAATAAAGTGAATTCAGTTGTGCTTTTTCTATTATTCAAAATAATAATAGTAGATTTTGTCGTTGTTCTTCTCTACTTTGAAGCCTAGATACCAAGCCAGGCAGCCCATCAAATCTGTCATAAACAAGCCTATCCTTGTAATGTCACAATGCGGATATTTTCTTTTTGCGTAAAATGATTTCATGCGTTATTTCCTTCGCTTATGATGTGTTTGCACATACAGGAACTGTTACGTTTTTTAGGAACGTTTGCAACCTCTGAAATATTGTTAGTTATGCTTCCATTTAAATTTAGCTTGATGTATGTTAAGGCATGAATTTTGCCAATTGATTGTAGTAGTTTGGAGCATTTCAAGCGCTTTTATTTGAATACGCCTTGTATAAACACGAAGAAACATTACTTCTGGCAGTGTCCTTTGTGTAGTATAGGCTCACAAATTTCCGATAATTGTGTAGGCCTTGCATCGTTTCTGATAAATTATTGAAAGAATGTGTTTGCTTTTCCTCGTTGTGCTCCACTTTTTGATGGACTTATCCACTAGCTGATGCAGGTCCATTTACTTTTTAATTTCCGAAAAATTCTTATAGTTTACAAATGAGACCAAGTTTAAAGTGCATAATCTATAATTCTGAGCATATATTAAATTCACATTCTGAAAACTTGAAACGAATGGGCCTACATTAAATTATTTAAAGCATAAGGGTAACCTTTTCCTCCATTATAAAGTTCTGTTTTACAATATTGGTGTACGTAAAAGGAAGGCAAACATTTTGACCTAGACTTATATCATCGTCTGAATTTCAAGCCATATGATAAAGCTAGATTAGGACCTTAATATCGGTCGCAGAATATCCAGGTATTCTCGATTTCTTCTTTATAACATATTCTTAAATACTTGAATATAATTTCGACTAAATGAATTTCTACATTTATTTTTAATTAAGTTTGCGACTTATCTACGTCTATCTCAGAATTATCATACCGCCTGCAAAATATCCAGGTTGTTCACTTTACTACATATTTTGCATCAATCACTCATATTTCGAATAAAGAAATATTTAAAATAATTTAAAATATTTCCGATTTATTGAGGCCAATCTCAAATTTTGTTCCGGCCGCAATATATTCAGGTAATTATGTGTAAAATCAACGAAAAAGTTTATAATAGGTAAATTTTTACGATTATTCGTCAAATATTTCGGTTTTATTTACTTCTTTCTTAAAATTTTTATCATTCACAAAATTTCGAGATTTAAGAATCTTTACCATATCAAATATTTAGGAACAATAATTTAAATTATATAATTAAACGATAATTGATTACATTGGCTGTGATATCATTCAGTTAAATCTCGCTGCGAGCTTAATATAAACACAAATCTCATTTATGTATTAGGTGTTGCGAACCTAGTAACAAATTAGTTCAGATGTGACCAGAAGGATAAACCAAAGGCAGCATGAACGGAAAGTATAATCTCATGGACATTCGTTTCGTGCTTACTGGCGAATTAAGATCCTGGATTACGACTTTTAAACACAACATTATATAACCGAAAAGGAACATATTACTAACACTATGGTTTCCGAGTCAGTACATGGTACCAACATGACGGATATTAATGTGTGCTATAGTTCACCGAAAATGAGAATAACAACACTTGTTACTCCACTAAATCCATACACTCTGGTCTTGATCGATGTAAGTTATCACATTTCGCAGTAAGTATGACACCATTTAATTCAATATATAACAAATAAAAACTGTTTTTTGCGAAGATCTAATATATATGCAAGTATGTATTAGGTTTTGCGAACCTAGTAACAAATTAGTTCAGTTGTGACCAGAAGGATAAACCAAAGGCAGCATGAACGGAAAGTATAATCTCATGCACATTCGTTTCGTGCTTACTGGCGACTCATCAGTAGGAGCCGGTATTACGCCCTTTAACCACTATATATTTGGTTTAACGCTTGCTGCGTTAAGTCAGCCTCTATAAATGAGAAAAGACTAAAGTTTTTCCTCTTAGAAGCTGGCCTACTCAGATTTCTTTAATAAAATAGGAATCAAATCCATAAACAACAGCATTCTTAATGTATACTATATCACATTACTACTGATAATACTATTACTATTACAACTACATTACCACAGCTCATATACCAAATAATATTATAAATACTACTAATACTACTATTACTACCGTCCTATTATTCCACATTCTTCTACCAAATATATAGTGGTTAAAGGGCGTAATACCGGCTCCTACTGATGAGTCCCAGTAAGCACGAATCGAATGTGCATGAGATTATACTTTCCGTTCATGCTGCCTTTGGTTTATCCTTCTGGTCACAACTGAACTAATTTGTTACTAGGTTCGCAAAACCTAATACATACTTCCATGATCATCATCAGAGTACCACCGAAAACTTACCAGTGAGAATCAAACCGCAATGCATATATATATGAAAAGCAAATATAAATATGCAGCTCTCACGTATGGAAGTCTTTCATAAATTTTACTTGTCTGTAAATGTCAGCTGCACAAATTCTATGCAGTCACAAATATTAACTTATTACATCTTTCACCATATATATATATATATATATATATATATATATATATATATATATATATATATATAATATATATTATATATAGCTATTACTAATAAACTATCAATGATTGCGCGGTTGGTGGCAACTATTCTTTTAATCAAGTTTTCGAGCTTCAAGTAAACACCAATCACATTGTATTTAATCAGTTGCCGAACAAAATGGCAAAACTACTGTCAGTCATTTTCTATTTCAAGTGAATAAAACATTGCATTGCACATTCTGATTTAGTTAGATTTAAATTACGCTTTAACTTTAAAATAGGTTATAAAGTTAATCAAGAATTCACTGCGGTGGTAGCGACAATAATGTTTCACATAAAAATTTGCGAACACTAGTCCCATTTGCAAGTATGTGTTAGGTTTTGCGAACCTAGTAACAAATTAGTTCAGTTGTGACCAGAAGGATAAACCAAAGGCAGCATGAACGGAAAGTATAATCTCATGCACATTCGTTTCGTGCTTACTGGCGACTCATCAGTAGGAGCCGGTATTACGCCCTTTTAACCACTATATATTCGGTAGAAGAATGTGGAATAATAGGACGGTACCGAATATATAGTGGTTAAAGGGCGTAATACCGGCTCCTACTGATGAGTCGCCAGTAAGCACGAAACGAATGTGCATGAGATTATACTTTCCGTTCATGCTGCCTTGGGTTTATCCTTCTGGTCACAACTGAACTAATTTGTTACTAGGTTAGCAAAACCTAATACATACTTGCATATATATTAGTTCTTCGCAACAAACAGTATTTAACTAGCCCCATTTTATTTGTCAGTCGCACAAAATTATACCTGTACACGAGACTGATGGCAGTTTTGCTACGCTATTTTATTGGTTACGTGTTGGTTTTTATCTCCAGATCATTAGTTTGATTTAAATTGTTCTAAAGCTGTTCTCCTACTCTCGAAATTTGGCGACAGCACGATATATTTTGTTATTTATTCGCAAAAAGTTGCGAATGCTAAATTGAATTTAAGGAAACCGCGTGTTTTCCGGATTATCAGCCTGACCTTGGAATAGTTTATTGACGGTAATTACAAAAAAAAGCTGTTAATATTAGCTAATTTTATTGCTCCTTTATATGTTATTACGGACTATAGCAGTTGGCATTTTGATACATAATGTGTTACAAAGCGTTTGAGGATGGCGTCATACCTAAATTGGAGTTTTGTTCGAAACCTCGGTAAAACAAGCATTTCTTAACTATATTTGTAATTTTAATAATTAACAAACTATAATTTGTGTTTAAGTATTTTTCGGTTTTCCTATGCGTAAAAGTCAGACTCTCAAAAGAACAAATAGTTAGTTTTACAAAATTAGAAAATACTAATACTTGTAATTTAGAAATGGAGCTTTGCCATTCTTTTAAAATAACCAGATTCATTCACAAGTTATGGGACAGTGTGGACGAGAGTGAATCACTGGTTTTTCCGCGAATCTCCTATTGTCAGATGAATATAAGACACCTGGGCGCTAGAAGAAACAACTACACCGCTGTATGCGCGCTGCCGATCAACATGCTCAACGAAAAGGTGAGTACAATTCCCTAATTGCATTGACTCATAATTAATTACCACTTAACAGGATTCGACAACACTATTCACTCATTTCAGTTGACAGTTTTAAGTTTTATACAAAAGTATGCGTATTCGGGTGTACATTCATCAGGATCTAACTCTCTCTCCGTCTTTAAACCTAATTATTCAAAAAATATGTAAATGATCATTGTGAATAAAGTATTAATACATGGAATAGGAATAAATCCAATTCAAGTATAGCAATATAGCCGTTGAATTTTATATTTTGACGAAATGTTTTCGTTTTATTTACAGTATACTTATTAAATCAATTCTGTTTACTGCCATTCATCTTCTCCCTTCCTCCATTTTGTAATATATTTGTCTAATAATCAGAGATCAATAGAGGCTAGCTGGACATTCTTTTAAATATGATATAAATCACTCTTTTTAAATATATTTCTTGTCATGAATTGGTTCAACAAAATTACGAATTGTACACGATGCGGGGAGGGAGGGTTGGAGTTGGGCGTTTGTCGTAGGGGTGAGCAGTATTGCGCTGAGATAAAATGTTGTAAATTAGATTATGGACTGTGGTAGTGAATTCACCAAATGAAAAAGAACAGTTTCCTAGTAGATAGATTGCATTTGCTATCCTATTCAATGTTTAGCTTATTCCAACACTATTTACGTTGAAAATGCGTCTTCGCACTACAAAAAATCCTCATTTTTGCATTTGACATGATGTAAATATAATAAGGTTGCATCAGAGCGCAAGTTAGATAATGCAAGAATAATTCCATATTTGGCTGTTGTAAAATTATTATTATCTCTCTCTCTATCTCTCTCTATATATATATATATATATATATATATATATATATATTTATATCTATATATATATATCCTTAATTATGTCCACCGCCTTCGAATTTTACACAGTATATTTCTAATTAGGAAGTAAAACACGTTAATGTCAAAGTTGATATTGGCCACTTATTTGAGCGTACTAAACTTCGCTTTACAATCTTTCATTTATATACATTCTGAGTTTTCATTTGATTATGTGGGTGGCATCAAATCTGACTCTGTTTTACTTCTATTACTTGTTTTGACAGATGTGTAAGTGTTTGTCTTTGTTTGTGTCTGTTTGTGGGCCTATTTGCATGTAAAGGTCATTCTCGCGTTATTGAAAAATGATGTCCGAGATCAGGCACACACAGAGACACAAACGCATACACACTAACAAATCAGCCAAATCAAGAAATAGAAGTAAAACCGTGACAGATTTGCTGCCACCTGCTTAATCAAATGCAAACCCAGTATGTATATACATGAAAGATTGTAAGCGATTGTATATATATTATATATATATATATATATATATATATATACTCTATATATATATATATATATATATCTTCTATATATATATATATATAATGTGTGGCAGCTATTATGAATTTCGGTTTTACTACATTATCCTGAGACTGTCAAGGGTTTAAGCGATTTTGGTTTGCCATACAGTCTTTCGGGGTTTGATTCCACATGTTTCCACGTTTGGATGTCTTATATGAGTCCTGATTAGATATGAAAATAAGCCATTGTAGATAATACGTTTACTAAAATGAAGATGGCGAATTTGATATAAAAACCTGACCCACTAAGTTCATAAATTTGTTAGTATAATTTGAAAATTGTGTAGTGTAGAAAAAGAAATTCATCCAGTAAACAGGTTTCATCCTTATTGGGAACTCATCAAATTCTGACCATAATTTGCCGCAAACAGGCTGAGAACCTGGGCATGTCTGCTTGTGAATCTTGTGCTTTGACTACTAAGTCTCTCCACCACAAATTAAATAAAATTTCCGGTTATATATTAACTAATGTAACTCGGTTATTTTTTATTTTACTTGGAGCACATTCGGCATCCATTTGACCCAAAGTTCCATTACATTTGGATGCGGTATTGAAATGAATATTTATATAATTAAATAAACTGTCTACTAGATGAATTTACCTTTCTACACCATACAATTCTTAGTTTATACTAACTAATTTAGGTACATAATGGAATAGGTGTTTATATGATGATCGCAACCTTGATTATAGTAACTGTTATCACCACCCGCAAAATCAATTTACGTTTAATTAAATAAAAAAATTTTTCCATTTTTTATGAATATCATTTACTTGTGATTCACAATTTATTGCATAATAATTCTGTTCCTTTTCCGTATGGAATTTCGAATGATCCATTATTATTTCGTTCATACTATACTCGTCGGCTTCCAGCATAACAACTCATCAAATCAGATATCCCTCGCATTTATCTGTAACGTGTCACTTAGCCAATTTGGCGAATTAATCAATATTATATTATGCAAATTCCGAAATATTTTTACGTATATACGAAGCTAGTTTTAGAGTTTATCAAGCTCCCGGGCTCAACATTGAAAGGATTCGCCAACATGATATTTTTATCGACTGACCATGTATCACATAACCCAACAACAATTTTGCTAACACTCAGGTAAACCCGATCAACAACTAGACCAGCCCCAAGAACTATCCTATCGTATTGGTAACAAACTTAATAGGAAATAAACATCCGCACTAACGGAGACACTACAGTGATACAAATTTCACAAAAATAATTTACCGCAACTCGCACACATACGTGGAAACATTCACACGTTAACGTAACAGACATCATTACAAGAATGACCAGATCTCCAACATCACTCTGCAATTTAATTAGAATGGCCTCCACACGCAAATAGACACACACACACACAAATGTATCTAAAAATCAACCAAATCAAGAAATAGAAGTAAAACGGAAAATTAGACTTGTTGCAGCCCCACCCCCCACCTCTATAAAATGAAAACCCAGAACGTATACAAATGACCAATTGTAAACTGTATCTGAATATTCTCCAAATAAAAAGAACATTTTTCACTTTCTTATGAAGAGTTATCTCTTCCTATATATATATATATATATATATATATATATATATATATATATATATATATATATTATAATATTATATATATTTCTAATTAGGAAGAAAGAACACATTAATAACAAAGTGGATAAAGGTCATTTATTTCGTGAATACTAATCATCGCTTATACAATCATACATATATATACATTTTGGGTTTTCAATTGATTATGCTAGTGGTAACAAATCTGACTCGTTTTTACTTCTGTTTCTTGTTTTGGCTAGTTGGTGAGTGTGTATGCGTTTGTGTTTGTGTGTATGCGTGTTTGCATGTAAAGGTCATTCTCGAAGTATTGCAAAGTGATGTCTGAGATCTGGTCATTATTGTTTTGATGGCTTGAGAATTAACCATTTGTGCGCATTGTTCACTGTTACATGTACGAGTGCTATTTTTCCCAGTGTAGTTGATCGTTTCACCTTTTGCACAAATACCTATTATTCACATGGTAACAGCGCCAGTGTGGATTGAAATGTTGAACGCTCATATTGTTTGGAAATTTTTGTCACCGTATGCGCCTCCGTTATCTCCACTTCAGTTTGTTCCCAATCCGTTTGTATGTTTGTTGATTCTAGTCGAGGGCCTGTTTGGTCTTGACTGGATACAAGTAGATTGTTGTTGAATTTTGTTATTCTTGGCCAGTCGATTAGAAAATCATGTTGATGAAACTTTTGAATATTATGGTCAGGTGCTTGTTGTTTTATGTAAAGGGCTTCATAAATAAATCATTTATGATATCGTTTATGGACTTCCTATAAGCGTCGGCTTCAAGTATAACAATTCCTGATCCTTTGTCGGGTGTGACAAGTCGTATGGATTTGTCTGATTGTAGTTTTCTGAGTTCGTCAATGTGCGGTTTTGTGATGATTTGGCTGCCTTTGAATTCCTTCTTGTATAGTTCTAGTGCGCTTACTATCTCAGATTTCAGTCCTTGTCCATTGCTCCTAAGGAGAGTTATTTTTTTCTGGTGTTTTGACAAGATCACTTTTGAATAATTGTGAATAAAAGCGTCTGGGTTCGTAGGAAATTTTGATTGTGTAGGAAATTTGTCCAGGTCCCTCGTGAGGTCCTTAGTTTCTTTGTCAGCTGTTATTTTCATCAGCTTTTCTATCTTCTTGGTGAAAGCGGTGTATTCGCTGTCGTTCCGTCTTGCAATTTGACAACCCAGTGATTGAATAATTCTCTCAGCATCTTGCAGTTTTGATTGATTGTCCTCGATACCATTGAGTAATAAGCGACTTATAAGTTTATTCGTCGGTTTTTGGTTATTTCTTCTGCACTGCTTGAAGAATCGTTTTGGCACAACATCTGATTCTAAACACGATTTGAAGAACTTCATTCTTTCAAGAAGTTTGCAACACGTACAGTTGGCTGCAATATAAGTGTATAGTTCCTTACGGGTAAAAGGCTGACCCCGCTCTTTGATAATCTTTATAATTTCCATTCCGTTTAATATTACACAGTATATTTCTAATTAGGAAGAAAGAACACAATAATAACAAAGTGGATAAAGTCCATTTATTTCGTGAATACTAATCATCGCTATACAATCATACATATATATACATTTTGGGTTTTCAATTGATTATGCTAGTGGTAACAAATCTGACTCGCTTTTTCTTCTGTTTCTTGTTTTGGCTGGTTGGTAAGTGTGTATGCGTTTGTGTTTGTGTGTGTGCGTGTTTGCATGTAAATCTCATTCTCGCAGTATTGCAAAGGGATGTCTGATATCTGGTCATTATAGTTTTGATGGCTTGAGAATTAACCATTTGTGCGCATTGTTCACTGTTACATGTACGAGTGCTATTTTTCCCAGTGTAGTTGATCGTTTCACCTTGTTGCGCAAATACCTATTTTTCACATGGTAACAGCACCAGTGTGGATTGAAGTGTTGAACGCTTATATTGTTTGGAAATTCCTGTCACCGTATGCGCCTCTGTTATCTCAACTACAACTCAAATTTGTGCCCAAGTTTGAGCCCCGGTCTCTATAAATTCAGGAGGAAACCGACCTACATGATGAATTGCACTTGCCACTATATGCAAATTATTATTCATACTGATTTTATATTTTTTTGTGTATGTTACCACTATAAACTAAAACTTTCTTAAGAATTTATTGAGGACTTATCCGTGATTGTCAGAATTTCCGCGGCGAAAAGTTAAATCCGAGAACAACTTGTTTTGTGGCGTACGACTCTACGACCAAGCTACCTAATCCTCCGAATGCACATAATTTTAAATTTAAAATCTACTTCTACTCTTTGGTCTATCTTGCATCCAGGTAGATTTTTGCTCACATGGCCTACGGCCTAATAGTCCAACTAGCCAATATCCTTCTGCCATTCTAAAACAGATACCATGTCATTTGGGAAATCAATATGACATTAATGTTTGATAGACGAATGTATTTCTATATTTTTTAGCACAATGTAGTAAATGCAATAAATCTATTGGGCCAGTTACATCTTTATTATGTATTCATTATTAAAAGCCTGAATTGCCGCAGACGAGATTTGAAGTAGGTATTATATATATATATATATATATATATATATATATATCTATATATATATATATGTGTGTGTATGTGTGTTGTGTGTGTGTTTTTACATTAAATGTTGAATAAAGGTGTCAAAATCTGTCTTTACCTTCTTCATCGATGTTAAAAATATATTAAAGATTTAGCTAATTTAGCTACTTCTTCTTCACCGTAAAATGCCATTTTGCTTCGTATTTTAAAACGTATTTAAATTGAATCTGTACTTAATAAAACTAAAACGTTTTAGAACCTGACATACAAGAGAGCATTGATCGAAACCAAGCACATATATGAGAGTTCATTTTATCTTGTGATACACAAGTAAAGCAAGTGTTCAATATTTACCATTAATTTGCGCGCTCGAAATAAATAAATAATACTTTTACAAACAGCAGCTCTACTGACATTAAGTTCAAATGAGATTTTTGTCTATTCTACGTCCCGGTGTAGAAACAGCCACCTTTAAGACAAAGAATTAGCAAAGGGTCTTCTCTAGGGCGGACATTATTTCAACAGAAATTCCTCGCAGAAGCGCCCGTATAAGGATGAAGTAGTCAACCCAATGATGAAAGCAGACTTCAAGCCGAAGTGAACATAAATTAATTAATATTTCTAAATTTGTTTTATTAAATCGATGCTCGTTATGCGAGCAAAATACTATATAAAATTGAGTAAAAATAAAGCATGTGTTGTACATGTATAAATGGCTTCTGATGGGTTAGAAACGTTGATTTGAGGATTGACTACTCAAATGAAAAAATTAACTGTAGAATTAGGCAAAATTATGTCTCGTCTGGACGATACACTGATAATAAAAACAGACGATATCCGAGTGCATGGCCCATCCAATATAGGTGGACCCAACAATGGCGACCGCGCCGAAGAGGAATCAGGAGGAAATATGCCAGCGTTTTCAGCCGAATCGACGAGTTATTTTAGACCGTCATCAGAATTTAAGCTCATGCTGGCACCACTAGATGTGGAAAGGCCACAGTTGTGGCTCGAAAAATTTGAAGTAATAGTTCGTGCCCAAGAATTTACATTAGAAGCACCTATTGTGCGTGTGGATGTTCAGGAATTTTTGGACCGGACAGTAGCAGTCCAAATGGAATTGCCGGTTGACCTACTTATGAAGAGTACAAAAGACGAATGTTGAATCACTTCCGGGCCAGGCCTCAGTAGGTGTTTTCAGAATTGTGCAACCTCAAACCATTACTGAGTGAGATGCCCCTGGATACCATGGCACGCATCAAGCGATGGTTCTCCAAGCTAACTGAGTCTTTTCGCGTGTTGCAACCGCATGAGGCCTTTATGTTCATGCTGCTGGATCCTACCAGATATGATGCAATGTCCAGCGCCCGGGGAGGCATGGAAGGGAGACTTCAGGCTCTGCAAAGTTCGGCCATGATGACAAACAAAATGGCAGCTGCAACTCCACGCATGGGTCCAGTTACAACATCTGGCCGGAGCGACATACCGTACTGTAATTCTTCGCGGCATAATAATCGATTCCGCAACAGTAGGCAACAGCAAACCTGGAAGCAACGTCAATATATAAGGAGACCAGCTCCGAGGAATACGTCAACTAAGCCTCAGCAAAACCAGTATACTGCTCCTAGAGAACTGCCAATTCAGTGGGGAAAAAGGGTTAACAATCTTACAAATAAAGGTGGTCGAGATCAGGGCACAAATATTAATCCTTTGAAGGCTTCGAGGGGTAGATCGAGTGATGACCAGCAGAACAAACTAAAAAGTGTTCCGAACCAGATAGCCTTTGAAGAATAGGAAATACGGGAAACATTGCCAAATGTAAGGATTTTTATTAAAGTTACATTTGTAGAACTCTTCAACGGACAGCCAGTAATAATGCAATTGGATACTGCAGGCGATGTGTCGGTATAACCACTGACTTGGCCATTAAACAACGTAAAACCTACGAGAGCAAGTTTATGTCAGACATCGTGCGCATCGATGGTGGCTGTGGGCGAGTAGGAAACGAAATTGTTAATAAATTTAAAATCTACCATATGTCTTTTGTTGTTGTGAAAACGCAAATGCCCTTATTGGGACTTGATTTCATTAGAAAATGGGTTAAGACGATAGACTGTCAAAATAAGCGTGTATGCATATCGAGGCCTGAAAGCATAAATTCAATAAAGTCTATATGTACCCCTAAGATGCAGGAGGAGACCAGTTGTCTGCCTGGGTGGTGGAAGAATCTTCAAACCCAATATAACATTATATTCCAACTGCCTGATTGCAGCGAACGTCCAGGGCCGACGGTCGAACAGTTTAAGCTATGGTTAGAACTAAATGAAGGTTACGAACCACCAAAAGTATATGGTGCTCCTCCAAAGAAATTAGCAGCAGCGACTCGAGCAACCCAAGAAATGATAGAAGCCGGCGTTCTTGAACCGTCATCATCTGTTTTTCGAGCTCCGATGGTTTACGTTACGAAAAAGGATGGTTCGCTCCGACCGGCGGCTGATTTCCGGCAATTAAACTCAGTGACTAAACCTGACCCGTATCCCATGCCGGCTCTGCGTGATCTGTTTCTACAGCTAGCGGGAGGCAAATGGTTTGCCGTGCTTGATCTTAAACAGGGATTTTGGCAAATAGCGTGCGGCCCGAAGACCGATGGAAGTTAGCGGTACAGGTACCCCAAGGTCATTTCCAATTCACCCGGGTACCATTTGGTCTTAAAAAACCACCGAAAGTGTTCCAAAGAATGATGGACTCGTTCGTGTCTGACTTAACTTGTACAACAGCTTACGTGGACGATGTTATTATATGGGCCACTACTGAACACGAATTACGTGTTAGGCTGCAGAAGATGTTGGCCAAAGCTGTAGAATGGCGATTACACTTTAATCCAGGAAAGGTTCAGATAGGTCGAGAAGTGTGGTTCCTGGGGCACTCAGTCTCAGCGGAGGGATGTATGCCGTTAGATTCGAATGTACAGCCTATCAAGGATTATCCAGTTCCTATTAATAGAAAACAAATGCGCCGGTTTATTGGTAAAGTGATTTTCTATAGACCATATCTTGAAGGGATGGTTGTTACGCAAGAAACCCTTGTCTAAGTTAACTAGCGCCAAGATACCGTTTCGTTGGACAGAGGAGGCTGAAGAAGCATTTATGCTATGCAAGCAGAAAATAATAGATGCAACTATTTTGACTTTCCTGGAAGTTAATATTTCAACTGTTACAGACGCGTCAGATATTAGGATAGGAGCGGCGTTACAAGCTGACGCACGTCCTGCGCAATATATAAGTCGCACACTCACTAAGGTGGAATAGAACTATACCGTCACAGAAAAGGAATTACTTGCCGTACAATGGGCCCTACGGAAGTTTAGATTTTTTTATCAGGAGATACGTAGACGTTTTTACCGACCCCAAAGCGCTAGCGCATTGGAGATTGTGGCAATAGCCACCTTTAAGACAAATAATAAGCAAAAGGTCTTATCTAGGGCAGACATTATTTCAACAGAAATTCCTCGCAGAAGAGCCCGGATTAGAAGTAAGCAGGCAGCACAATGAGAAAGCAGACGTTGATCTGATGTGAACATATATTAATTAATGTCTAAATTTGTTTTATTAAATAGATTCTTGTTGTGCGTGCAAAATTCTATATATAATTGAGTAAAAATAAAGCATTTATGGCACAATTAAATATGTCTTCTGATGGGGTCGAAACGTTGATTCAGGCACTGGCGTCTCAAATGAAGAATTTAACGGACGAGTTAGGCATAATTAAGGCTCGTCTAGACGATACGTTAATAATAAACACTGACGACATACAAATTCGTGGAACATCAAACATAGGTGGACACAACAATGGCGACCGCACCGAAGAGGAATCAGGAGTTAATATGCCAGCGTTTTCAGCCGAATCGACGAGTTATTTCAGACCGTCATCAGAGTTTAAGCCGATGTTGGCACCACTAGATGTGGAAAGGCCACAGTTGTGGTTCGAAAAATTTGAAGCATCAGTGCGAGCCCAAGAATTTACATTGGAAGCACCTATTGTGCGTGTAGCTGTACAGGAATTAGTGGACCGGACAGTAGCAGTCCAATTGGAATTGCCAGTTGACCTCACATATGAAGAATACAAAAGACGCGTGTTGGATCATTTCCGGGCCAGGCCTCAAGAAGTGTTCTCAGAATTATACAGCCTGACACCATTAAAGGGTGAGATGCCCATGGATACCATGGCACGTATCAAGCGGTGGTTCTCGAAGCTTACCGAGTCTTTACCAGGCTTGCAACCACATGAGGCCATCATGTTCATGCTGCTGGATCCTACTAGATACGGAGAAATATCCAGCAGCCCAGGAGGCCTTGAAGAGAGACTTCAGGCTCTTCAAAGCTCGGCCATAATGACAAATAAGATGGCAGCTGCATCTCCACGCATGGGTACAGTTACAACATCTGACAGGAGCGACATACCGTATTGGAATTCTTCGCGTCATAATAAGCAGTTCCGCGACAGAAGGCAACAGCCAGTGGCCTGGAAGCAAAGTCAGTATATAAGGACTCCGGCTCCGACGAATACGGCGTATAAGCGGCAACAAAACCCATGTACTGCCCCTCGAGAACGACCAGTGCAGTGGGGTAACAGGGTGAACAATCTCACAAATAATGGAGGGAGAGAACAAGGCACAAAAATTAATCCTTTGGTGGCTCCGACGGGTAGATCGAAGGAAGACCAGCAGAACAAACCAAAAAGTGGTCCGAACCAGATGGCTTGTGAAGAAAAGGAAGTGTGGGAAACACTGCCAAATGTAAGAATTTTCATTAAAGTTAAATTTTTAGAACTCTTCAACGGACAGCCAGTAATAATGCAATTGGATACTGGAGCTGATGTGTCGGTACTACCATTGACTTGGCCATTGAACAATATAAAACCTACGAAAGCAAGTTTATGTCAGGCATCGGGCGCATCGATGGTGGCTGTGGGCGAGTGGGACACAAAGTTGTTAATAAATGAAAAGGTCTATCATATGTCTTTTGTTGTTTCGAATACGCAGACGCCCTTATTGGGACTTGATTTCATTAGAAAATGGGTTAAGACGATAGACTGTCAAAATAAACGGGTATACCTATCGCGGCCTGAAGGAATAAGATCAATAAAGTCTATAGGTAACCATAAGATTCAAGAGGAGACCAGTTGTCTGCCTGAGTGGTGGAAGAATCTTCAAAACCAATATAACAGTATATTCCAACTGCCTGATTGTAGCGAGCGTCCAGGGCCGACGGTCGACCAGTTTAAGTTATGGTTAGAACTAAATGATGGTTACGAACCACCAAAAGTATATGGTGCCCCTCCCAAGAAATTAGAAGCAGCGACTCGAGCAACCCAAGAAATGATAGAAGCCGGCGTTCTTGAACCGTCATCATCTGTTTTTCGTGCTCCAATGGTTTATGTTACGAAAAAGGATGGTTCGCTCCGACCGGCGGCTGATTTTAGGCAATTGAACTCAGTAACCAAACCGGACCCGTATCCCATGCCGGCTCTGCGTGATCTGTTCTTACAGCTAGCGGGAGGCAAATGGTTCGCCGTGCTTGATCTTAAACAGGGATTTTGGCAAATAGGCGTGCGGTCCGAAGACCGATGGAAGTTAGCGGTACAAGTACCCCAAGGTCATTTCCAATTCACCCGGGTACCATTTGGCCTTAAAAACGCACCGAAAGTGTTCCAAAGGATGATGGACTCGTTCGTGTCTGACTTAACTTGTACAACAGCTTACGTAGACGATGTTATTATATGGGCCACTACTGAACACGAATTACGTGTGAGGCTGCAGAAGATGTTGGCCAAAGCAGTAGAATGGCGATTACATTTTAATCCAGAAAAGGTACAGATAGGTCAAGAAGTGCGGTTCTTGGGACACTTAGTCTCAGCGGACGGATGCATGCCGTTAGATTCTAATGTACAACCGATCAAGGATTATCCGGTGCCTACTACTAGAAAACAATTGCGCCGGTTTATTGGTATGGTGAATTTCTATAGACCATACCTCGCAGGGATGGCGGTTACACAACAGCCCTTATCTCAGTTAACTAGTGCCAAGATACCATTTCGTTGGACGGAGGAGGCTCAACAAGCGTTTGTACTATGCAAGCAGAAATTAATAGAGGCAACTATTTTGACTTTCCCGGTAGGTAATATGTCAATTGTTACAGACGCGTCAGATATTGGGATAGGAGCGGTGTTACAAGCTGACGGACGTCCTGCGCAATATATAAGTCGCACACTTACTAAGGCGGAACAGAACTATACCGTCACAGAGAAGGAATTACTTGCCGTACAATGGGCGCTACGGAAGTTTAGATATTTTGTCATAGGGGGACACGTGGACGTCTTTACCGACCACAAAGCGCTAGTGCATTGGAGATCACTAGGTATTGAGAAGAAACGAGTACATCGAGCCATTGAAGAACTAGAAGAGTACGATATATCAATTCATCATAGAGCAGGAATCGAGAATGCGGCGGCCGATGCGCTCAGCAGAATTTCCGCTGTGCGGGTTTCGCCGCTTATAAAAGTCTCTGAAGAACAGGGAAGAGATGCTACATGTCAGGAAATAGTCAATCAATTAAAAAACGGCACAGTGGTGTCTGCACCATATAAAACGTTGAGTCTACAGAACGGCCTGTTGGTGCGGAAAGAAGGACAAACAGTGCAATGGTTTGTGCCAGAATCTATAAGAACAGAATTAATGGCCTTTTGGCATGAAACGTTGGGACATCCCGGCGCTGGGCGGCTCATTGAGACATTGCAGTCACGATTGTATTGGCCTGGTATGTCCAAAGAAATTCGTAGCTATTGTCAACAGTGCACTACATGCCAACGTTGTAAACCACAAAAACGAGAAAAGGTCACTCCGATTGCTTTCAATGCTACTGCACGGAACGAGTTTCTGCATATCGACCTGGTAGGTCCACTGCCAGTAGCTCGCGGTGGCGTGTCCTATGTGTTTTCCATGGTCGATAAGTTTACCCGATGGGTCGAGTTTGTACCACTGAAGAAGATCACAACAGAAAAGATTATAACGTGCTTAGAAGAGCGATGGCTCAGTCGATTCGGTACCCCACAAGTTATTGTCACCGATCAAGGCGCACAGTTTGAGTCGAAAGAATTTAATCAGTGGTGCAAAGACCTTGACATAAAGCATTCCCGCACAGCCACTTATCACCCGCAAACCAATGCAACAGCTGAGCGCGCACATAGGACGATGAAAGAGGTACTGCGATGTTGGTGCCACGAGAGCCCGGGAACGTGGAGAGACAAATTACATTTGGTCGAGCGGGCCATGCGCTTTACAGTCTCAACAGCTACAGGATTCGCTCCAACGACCATGGTCTATGGAGGACACATAAGACTGCCAGGTGAACCTGTAATCCAAGGGTCCCATGAGCGCTGCACCATAGCGGATATTCAGGAACGACTAAAACAGTTAACTGAATATGTAGGCGCCACACAGCGACAAAGCTATGCAAGGCAACCGACACGCACTCGCCTAAAGGTCGGCGATTATGTCATGGTAGCGAGGGTCGAGCCCATGGCACTGCAGGCTGTCAATGATGGGCCGTATCGCGTGGAGAGGGTGGACGCCTAACACAATACTGTTTTTGTTAGCCTGCCCGATGGACCACGAGCTATTGCACTGGATCGTTTAAGCAGAGTGCGAAAGCCGATTCCTGAGGGGGGGGAAGATGTGGCAATATCCACCTTTAAGACAAATAATGAGCAAAAGGTCTTATCTAGGACAGACATTATTTCAACAGAAATTCCTCGCAGAAGCGCCCGGATAAGAAGTAAGCAGGCAGCACAATGAGAAAAGCAGACGTTGAGCTGATGTGAACATATATTAATTAATGTGTAAATTTGTTTTATTAAATAGATTCTTGTTGTGCGTGCAAAATTCTATATATAATTGAGTAAAAATAAAGCATTTATGGCACAATTAAAAATGTCTTCTGATGGGGTCGAAACGTTGATTCAGGCACTGGCGTCTCAATTGAAAAATTTAACGGACGAGTTAGGCATAATTAAGGCTCGTCTAGATGATACGCTAATAATAAACACTGACGACATACAAATTCGTGGAACATCAAACATAGGTGGACACAACAGAGATCACTGTATCGAGAAGAAACGTGTACACCGAGCCTTTGAAGAGCTGGAAGAATACTATGCATCAATTCATCATAGAGCAGAGATCGAGAATGCGGCAGCCGATGCGCTCAGCAGAATTTCCGCTGTGCGGGTTTCGCCTCTTATAAAGGTCACTGAAGAACAAGGAAAAGATGCCACGTGTCAGGAAATAGTCAATCAATTAAAAAACGGCACAGTGGTGTCCGAACCATATAAAACGTTGAGCCTACTTAATGGCCTGTTGGTGCGGAAAGAAGGACAAACAGTGCAATGGTTTGTGCCAGAATCGATAATAACAGAATTAATGACCTTTTGGCATTAATTTGTTGGGAAATCCCGGCGCCGGGCGACTCATTGAGACATTGCAGTCCTATTGTATTGGCCTGGCATGTTCAAAGAAATTGGAAGATATTGTCAATAGTGCATCACATGCCAAAGTGGTAAGCCACAAAAACGAGAAAAAGTCACTCCAATTGCTTCCAACGCCATTGCACGGAAAGAGATTCTGCATATCGATCTGGTAGGTCCACCGCCGGTAGCTCGCGGCAGGGTGTCCTTTTTGATTTCCATGGTCGATAAGTTTACCCGATAGGTCGAGTTTTTAGCATTGAAGAAGATCACAACAGAAAAAATTAAAACGTGCTTAGAAGAGCGATGGCTCAGTCGATTTGGTGAACCACAAGTTATTGTTACCGACCAAGGGGCACAGTTTGAGTCGAAAGAATTTAATCAGTGTTGCAAAGATTTTGACATAAAGCATTCCCGCACAGCCACTTACCACCCGCAGACCAACGCGACGGCTGAGCGTGCATATAGGACGATGAAAAAAGGTACTGCGATGTTGATGCCACGAGAGCCCGGGAGCATGATGAGACAAATTACATTTTGTCGAGCCGGCCATGCACTTTACAGTCTCAGCAGCTACAGGATTCGCTCCAACGACCATGGACTATGGAGGACACAAAAGACTGACAGTGAACCTGTAATCCAAGGATCCCATGAGCGCTGCACAATAACGGATATTCAGGAGCGGTTAAAACAGTTAACTGAATATGTTGGCAACACACAGCGAGAAGGCTATGCAAGGAAACCGACACGCACTCGCCTAAAGTTCGGCAACTATGTTATGGACGCAAAGATCAAGCCCATGGCACTGTAGGCTGTCAATGATGGGCCATATCGCGTGGAAAGGATGGACTCAGAGCACAATACATTTTTTGTAAGCATGCCCGATGGACCACAAGCTGTCGCATTTGATCGTTTAATCAGGGTGCCAAGACTGATTCCTGAGGGGGGGAAGATGTGGCAATAGCCACCTTTAAGACAAAGAATGAACAAGAAGTCTTATCTAGGGCAGACATTATTTCAAAGAAATTCTTCGCAAAAGCGTCCGTATAAGGATAAAGCAATCAGCCCAATGATAAAAGAAGACTTTGAGCCCCAGTGAACATACATTAATTAACATTTGTAAATTAATTTTATTAAATCGATGCTCGTTATGCTAGCAAAATACCATATATAATTGAGTAAAAATAAAGCATGTGTCGTACGTTTAAAATGGCTTCTGATAAGTTAGAAACGTTGATTAAATGACTAACTACTCAAAAGAACAATTTAACTGCAGAATTAGGCATAATTAAGTCTCCTCTGGACCATAAACTGATAATAAACACAGACGATATCGGAGTGCATGGCCCATCCAATATAGGTGGACACAACACCCGGAACTTGGCATAAATAATAGTGAATTTTTTGACATAACTTTTGGCCAAATCATGCAAAGGTATCAGTGTTGCGATTTTGGGACTGCAAATAGGTAATAGATGGTATTTATATCTCCTTGTCATTTAATTTTTTTACTTAATTTTAAATTCTAACGATTTTATGCACTTTTCTACAGATCTTAACCATTGGAAATCAATTTTTTATGGGGATACTTTCAGTTTTAATTTTAAGATATTAATTGCGTATAAAATCATAGTAACGCTTATGTAGTTTATACAATAACCTATCAAAGGGGTGTATCGAATTGTTCTTTCGTTTATGGCGTTTTAATAAAGCTTATTTTACGCATATAGTGGTAAAATATTTGTCGACATTTTTTGGTCGCTTTAATCGTCAGCAAAATAAATGTACATCCAAGCTTAACACTTGTATCTCAGGGACATCTTTTGAGAAAATCTATCAGCTATGGTACTGCATGAAAGTGATAATATTTTTTAAAAATTGCATTATTTAAAATTTGCGAATAAAATTTAGAACGTTAAATGGGCTGCATGCCAGATAGCACATAATACAAACGAGCAACTATCACTTTTACAATTTGAGATTAACCAATTAAAATTTTTTTTAAATTTTACCATTGCGATGTGCTTAAGAGAAGAAATCAATACCACCCAGAAAAGATAATGATTAGTTTTTTTTATTAAGAAGGCAGTATTCAAATGAATTAACTTCTGAATATTTTCCAAATTAACGAAAGCATTCGAAAAACACGGAAAAACTAAATACAAGTTTACTTTGAAACGAGTGTTAATCAAGCAGATCTTGCCAATTTTTAAGCAAAGCTGTACCACCTTTTCATTGTGTTTCGACAAAATTTGGAAAGAATTAGGCATTCCGGGCCATTGGGTTGGCAAACAAATATCACTTCTATTCTCAATTGATTCATGGCTCTTCAAAGAATTCACATGAGAGCTAACCATATTTTTAGATTTCACACAGTCTTTTGATCTTTATTAATAAATGAAAAGATTCAATTAACAACTTCAGCACTAAGCTTAATAAATTTACTTTATATATTCATATATTGTCAATAATAAAACGTACATAACAAAATCATTTTAGTAGATCAAATTTATTCAATAACAACTTATAATTTTGACTGTGCTAATAATGCATATACGCCCAATTTTAACCAATAATGTAGAATGTTTTAACTAATATACTAACTGGTTTATAATATTATCCATAAAATCACTAGAAAACTTTTATGGAGCAAAATGGTAATACGTTGACTATTTATGATGTCCTTACTGTCTTATAAGTAACACCAAAGAAATCACAAACACCTGCGTAAAACATCTCATCAGATTTGTTGTAGAACATAAGAAGAGTTTGCAATAACTCGGCTCTCAAATGCTCTAATTACAACGACAATTTTCAATACGCACATGATACAGATAGAATGAATATTTATTGCCGGAAAATGTCTTGCTTTTTTCGAAAGATTATCTCCTTCAAATGGTTAATTATATTGTGTAAAAATTATTAATGCAGAATTTCATTTTACACCAAATTCGCCTAATCTATCCTGAAAAGGCTCCTTTCTCATTAAGTAACAGAACAGTTGTAACCAAGAGATCTGCAGACCGGAATAACAGCACTGATAAATTTATTTGAAATCATGCGACTTATCTGTGAGCCACGGGAACAGAAATTCAATGTAATATTTAGTCTCAAAACAACAATATTTTGCTTCATATCGTAATTATTTTATTACAACTTCAACACTCATTTAAAACTAGCTTATCTAGACCAGTCTGCTAAAGCACGGATAGTAAAGATTTGTTAAAAATTTCTACGCCCCGAAACAATTTAGTTAATCTCCAACACTATAGGACTCTAATCTTACTCGGAATTCTTTATTATGCTAACTGGGTTTGGAAAAATATGTATAAGTATTATGACAGAAGTTTATTATACACATTCCTATTACTAAACCATCTAGTCTTTTCAGGTTGGCATTAAATGGTAGCAAATATTGAACTTTAGTTACAAATAGACAGACCCGATCTGCCACAATAAGACGGAAACCATACGACAATAGAAATATCATTGAAACAAACTGAGTTAATATCGCCAATATATATATATATATATTCCATCTATTTATTGTAATAAATGAATTGTTTCAATTAAAAAAGTAGGATGTAATTTTTCTCGTCTAATGTGTGAACATTTAAAAGAAATTCAGAATTATATTATTATTCACAAAATGATGCAAAATGATTGCTAGAAAGGATAAGAGGTATCAAATTTAATGGGCGTGTTCTCAGAAATAATTCGTTATTACTACTTGAAGAATTGTGAATTGGAAATAAGTATGTCAGTTTGAACAAATATTTAGAGAGCTTAATTAAAATAATACGCTCTCCAATGGCGAAGTGCAATTAATCCCTATATTTTATTCTAATAAACTGCTTTATTTTCGAATTACCATTAGTAATATTAAAAATGCTGATATGCTAGTATACACTTCAAATTATTAAATTCTTTAATCAGGGATGACTAGCAGATTCAAATTATTTTCATAAATGAGTAAATTGACAAGTCGCAAAAACGACGAAATGATCTTGACCCATATTCCAAGTGTTCTCGTAATTTTTATTCAGAAGGCATAACAATTTTAGATGTGATTTCGCAAATAATACATAACTGGTCATGTGCTTTATCAAGACTATTTACTCTGTTATAATTTTTATCATAAACTAACAATTAATGCAATACGTTTTACCATTTTTAGGTCTACATGTTTTTGTTCATCTGGATACTATTTGTGATTGGAATCACGATTGTTTCAATTGTGGTATGGATCTTTCGACTTTGTAGCCGACGCAACAGTGCCGGGTCAATAATAAAGTATTTTAAAATTGAACCACCTGCTGAACAAAAGGATCCGACTATGAATAGAGACGAAGTAAAGTTTTCATTAATACGCTCATTCATTTTTAATGTGATCTTATCCCCAATCAACTGTGTGCATGATATCGGGATGAAATTTTAACATTAAATATATCAAATCATTATTTAAATAATACGAGAAAAAGCAGACAGTTAAGGTGCACTGAAGTTGTTGATTGATGTTTATATACAACCAATATTTGCATAAATACATCCAAATTAAATCCACAGGAACAGGTTTCAATGGGCGTAAGTGCAAATTAGTAACAAATGAGGTGTAATGCAATATTTTCATGTGAATGTAGTACTCAATTTTTCCACACTGTATTTTATGCTTATTGCCGAAGACTTTGATAATCAACAATAAATTATAATTAGCAATAAATTATCGGCAATAACATATTTTGGACAATATATATATATATATATATATATATATATATATATATATATATATATATATTATAATGTCCATTCCTTTTTAATTTAACACAGTATTCTTATAATTAGAAAACACAAATAACGAAGTGGATAAAGACCATTTATTTCGTGAATACTAATCATCTCTTATACAATCATACATATTTATACATTTTTGGTTTTCAATTGATTATGCTAGTGGTAACAAATCTGACTCGTTTTTACTGCTGTTTCTTGTTTTGACTAGTTGGTGAGTGCGTATGCGTTTGTGTTTGTGTGCATGCGTGTTTGCCTGTAAAGGTCATTCTCGCAGTATTGCGGAGTGATGTCTGAGATCTTGTCATTATTGTTTTGATAGCTTGAGAATTAACCATTTGTGCGCATTGTTCACTGTTACATATACAAGTGCTATTTTCCCAGTATAGTTGATCGTTTCACCTTGTTGCGCAAAGTTTTCACTCGGTAACAGCGCCAGTGTTGATTGCAGTGTTAAACGCTCACATTGTTTGGAGACTTCTGTCATCGTATGCGCCTGTGTTATTTCCACTTCAGTTTGTTGCCAATCCGATTGTACGTTTGTTGATTCTAGTCGAGGGCCTGTTTGTTCTTGGCTGGATACTAGTAGATTGTTGTTGAATTTTGTTATTCTTGGCCAGTCGATAAGAATATCATGTTGATGAAACTTTTGAATATTAAGGTCAGGTGCTTGTTGTTTTATGTAAAGGGCTTCGTAGATAAATAATAATTTTTCTGATTTTGCTTTATGTAGAATTGTGAAATTGGTCGAATTGACAGGGTGCCCCGTTGCCAATATATGATCGGAAATAGCTGATTTTCCTGACGGTGGCAAGCCTTTGTTAACCAATTTCTGTGGCAAATGTTGTTGGATTCTGCTTATCAATTGCTTCTTCATACGTCCGATATATGTGCTACCGCACATACATGAGAATTTGTAGACTATGAATGATTTGGATAGAATTGGTAATTGATCTTTGGCATCCAACCTCATGATTCTCTGTGTACTAAATGTCATATTAACTTTAACACTGATAAAGATGTCCTTAGTTATTCTTTTCAGCCGCCGTGCAATTATTGATTACTTATATATGCTCATATATATATATATATATATATGTCTATATATATATATATATATATATATATATCCATATATATATATACATGAAAAGGCTAGCCAAAAATCAGAAGTTTGGATATGACCCAAAATTGCGTAGTATGTGGCCGAGGGATTAGTGCAGTGGTGGATGAAGTAGCCGCAGGGGAAATTCTGAAAACCACTCGACGAGTTTCCAGTAGAAACTAAAATGAGCTACTTCAAGGATTTCCACTGCTATCCTATGCAATTTAGAGATTTAAGAATTGATATATATATATATATATATATATATATATATATATATATATATCTCTTTCTATATATGTGTGTGTGTGTGTGTGTGTGTGTGTTTCAAGTTATGCATGAAACTTCAATTCAATATCAATTCTCCATGTGGCGTAATGTCTGATCGATATTGAGAGATCATTGGAGGCCTGATGAAACTCTAATTATGGAACAGTACAGTATAGCATTTGCCTGAAGAAAAGACTTACGAAAAAGCTCTACTGATACATAAAAGCAGAAGTGCGTGTAATTAGTGACATCGATGGCGTAGGAGATTATTAGCCATACTCGGAACTGAATGCACTCTATTTAATATCCTGGCAGCGGCAATCCTGGAAAAAACTTGACGTGTGCTCAGCGGTATACTCGACGCATATCATTTACTTCCATGTGTGATGTACAGTATTTACTGTCAATATATATATATATATATATAAATGACAACTGCATGCACACACATACGCATTTGCACCAACAAATTAATCCGCGATAAATCATCAACGAGAAATAAAAAGAAATTGAATATCGAACTGGTTGTCACCCACTTAATCAAAAAGAAACCGAGGATATAGATTAATGGAAGATTGTAATGCGTAGTTGAAAGTTCTCGAAAGAAACCGGCTATTAAATAGCTTTGATTAAATTTAGCGTTTAATGCATATATTTAAAATATTTATGCAATATTCTATGTCCTCTCTAGGATTGGGCAACCTAGTGTTCCTTTACAATGCACAAATAGTTTTGGCGAATGGTTGAAAATTGATAGTAGTTCGAGTCCTGGGTTGTGCAATATTGGAATTGAAGTGATTTTAATTTTCGACATGGCAATTCTGCCCAGTATTTCAAAACTGGCTATTATTCACATTGATATAAACTTATATATATATATATATATATATATATATATATATATATATATATATAATTTGTAATGTTCATACATTTTTCAGGATTCATACATTATGTTTATTTGAAGTCCGTAAATTACTTTTCATTAAATGTTACACTAACAGACAAAAATGGATGGCGATGCAGTCGATACGGGAATGGATGAAGTGTCAGCCACCTCATCGTTTATGGCTGCTGACCCTCTGAATCTGCATAATGTCCAAAGATTTGTCACCGAGTTCTTGCGATTGGACGGTGTGTTTATTGTGCACATTTTGCGTATTAACGCGGGAGATGTCATCACCGGAGACATTGTCCGCCTGTTGTGGTACAATTGGGTCAAGCTGTACGCTGGTCGACGTGATTTTAATGCAGATTTGTTAGGCTTAGCTGGTACTGACGACAATTATGATCTAGGAGCTCAACCTCTGTGCCCAAATGCACCGTCCTATTACATTGAGAAACTAAGGCCAAACGAGGATGATGAAAACCACAGAAACGCCAATAAAAGAAGTAACGATGTTACACAGACAAGAGACTTGAGTCATTTGCACAGTTCTCCGTTAGCAAACGATCCCAGCACCAGAGCAGCTGAAGGCCAGCCTCAAATTAATCAGTTTCCTAATGCGTTCCCATTGAACGCTCAACCTAAACCTGCTATGTCGAAGAATTTTCCAGATCAACTGTCTGATACTGGCGAAAATTATATTCCACGATCGACCAGCGATAATACAAAACCAACTGTACATTACGTTTAAATTTTAATGTGTATAAATATATAGTTATTTATACCAAGTAAAGCATTGTTAGAATAACCATTTTTTTATATAAACATCAAGAAATTACCTTGTTTAATTTGACTAACGATTGCATGAATATTTTAATTTTGTGCCCTAATTAAGGACACATATAAAGGACGGTAATAATTAATTATACTTCTGAATAAATGGAATACTAAAGTTGATTGCTTCAATCTGCACGTTTTATAAATTATCATATTTGATATATATATATATATATATATATATATATATATATATATATATATATATATATATATATATATATATATATATATATTTATATTTATATATATATAAAAACTGTACTATCTGTTTTAACGAATGACCTTGTTTTTTTAATTTCATTTTTATTCTTTTGCTTTAATTAAAAGACCAAAATATACTTATTTGAATTTTTATTATACGAGTAGGCAGTTGGAACTAGAAGCTGTCGATTATTGTTATTTAAAAAATATAACAAATTAATTTGCATCAATTGCCGGTGGAAATTTAACTTTCCGAAATCTGAAGAACCATTTTTAAAAGTAGTTGTGTTTTTATTGTAAAGCTTGAAACATGCAATTTTAAAAGTAAATCATTCGATGTTTATACACAGGTCTTTTTTGGTTAAACATTGCTTTAAAGTATGAAAGCAAATAATTCGAGTTAGAAAAATGCGATTAAATTTATTTAATATACAACTTTTATATACGTCATAAAATGTATAATGTAACTAGTAAGCGATATGATAATACTTGCGGTTGTGAAATTGAGCAACATGTGTGATAAGACCATGAAAATTATTTGCCAAAATTTCAGGGCAGTTTTCACATACTCTCTGGTAGGAAAAAAGATCACGGAGATCTGAGATGGTTTTTTCATCGCACATAAACTACCTAGCTTAAACTACGCTTTTTAAAATACTAGCATGATGTGTACTTTGATTTAACATGGATATGACTGCTTGCGTATTATTCTCTAGATGTCAATAAGTCAGACTTTTGAAAAGTCAAAATTAGATAACAATGTTGCGGTAGGAATTTCATACTGGCGCAGACTTAAAGGTGGTATTCCATACACACAAATTATTATTCTATTTTTAGCTCAGCAAATATTTGAAAAAATTGTGGATTATTCATATTTCACTTTTGATTAGCACATGAATTATATCTTCGATGCCAATAAATCTTGGTCCAAAAAACAACCAAATTTGGCACAAAGTTAGCACCAAAGAACTCTGATTTAGACCAGTGCAGAATTAGAAAAATATACTAACATCAAACGAACAAGCATGTATTTTGAACTGATTTATAAGAAAACACGAATGCGAGTCCAATTTTTCTTACTCCAATATTTTTGGTATTCTCTTCTACATTCCTGGCCGCGTTATTCCTCAAATTGTACTGTCACAGTAAAGGAAAAACGGAAACTAACGTGAAGATAACAATCAAATATCGTTTATGTTCCTGATTTTATTCGATTGCAGGTCTGTTTATGATCGCATAATTGTTTAATTTTCCACGTGTGCATGTTTTTGTGACTGGTTAAGTGTGTGTTCACGAGTTTTATAGCAAACACAATAAGTTGAAGCTATATTCTCACTGTTATCCTTAACTAACACATGTGTCTCGGATTAGGCGTGAATATTATTTATATTTGAGTGTTTTTAATGAGCGACAATTTTTTTTAAATGATGCTTCTTATTATGAGGTCGTTATTATTCAAATTTGTTTAAAATATTTCTGTATCGCTTCAAAATCTTTTAAAAACTGCTAAACAACTAAACCTATTTTTGAAGCTGAGACGAGGCATAATTCCTATAACTTGCGTAATACTCATGTCCGGATAGTGTAATTTAGCTTCTTTTAACTTGTTTATGATACTTATTGAAAATTGTCCGTTGTCAGCTGTTTCTCATTATATACTCACAGATAACTACCGCTTCATTCAGTTTTTAACTTTAAAAATTTAATACTGCGCTCGTATCTATCATGGAAAATTTAAATTTAGCATGGATTTATCCTAAAAATTATCCTAACAATCCAAAAAACACTGATTACGGATGTAGTGATATTTTTTTTTAGAAATCAAAATTTGCAAATTTGAGCTAAATAATAATCCTATTCTATTTCACCATTCGCAAAAAATTCACTGCGTCTGACTACATATGTACATAATCAGTGCACGAACACAAATATAATAACGAGGATCTACTAGAGATTTATATGCGCGGTTTGGAAAATTTATTGGCGAGTTTCATCAGTGGTAGTCTCGAATTCATTGTTCTTTACATTTGTACGACAGAATAAATTAGGAGCGCTGCGAACTTGATTAAAATAGTATTCATCATTTCTTGCGCAATCACCAATTGTTTAATATTAAAACTTTTATATTTTTATGTGAAAACTACAGTGTCTTGCATAGAATTTGTACAGCCGTCATTCTCAATAAAGTTCAATATGTACATATATATATATATATATATATATATATATATATATATATATATATATATATGGATGTATGTTTTGAACTGAAATAGATAGCGGTAATACCATGGAATTTGCTTTAATATTGTAAAATTATTTATTACGCAACTTAAAGTCAGTTGAGCACATACTTGAGATAGACTTTTCCTTAATGAGAGTTAAACTCACCTTTCTGCTTTCGAGGTTTTCAGAAATATCTTATTCGGAGTGTATTTAAGCGGAGCGTAGCACGTGGGGCTGATTTATTCGAATTCATAACTACAACGTTCTGACATGCTATTTTATAATTATTATTTAAAATAAAATTACTCACATTATCGATAAAATATCGCTTTCATTTATGTATGCGTTTAAAAAATAAAGGGATTTTTTAAAGTTGAGACAGAGGAAAACCTGGACATTCTATGTTGACAAAATCTTATGTTTCATAGAGGGTTCTGAAGCTTATAGATAAAATCGTGATAGGTTTCTTTCCTTTTGTTTTAGAGAGTTAGCATTCAAAAAATTGAAATTATTTCTCCCTGATAATGTTATAAATAAATTATTTGACCTCTCTATATAGCCTATCAGTAATAACCATTTAAGTAATCAAAGGTATGGATGTTTCACAATTTTAGAATAACCCTCAAAAGAAACTAATACTACTTAAGCGTAAAGTTAGTAATATTTTAAAAATTAATCTTTGTTTAAGAGTAGTTACATTTAAAACATTTTCAATATAATTATTATATTAAAATGGTCTGATACTGCTAAATTATTCCATTCAAAGAGGCCTAAACATGATTATAACATATTAGGTAAACTGTGGAAACTACGCAAATATAGACAATTGACAAAATTAAAATAAAATATAATTTCACTCCTCTATTAATTTGGGATAATTTGTCATTTATACAGAAATCGGCATAAAATGAGGAATTACAAAATTAAAGACAAGGCACAGAAACACCATTAAACTTATAGATTAATTGAATGTAAACAAAGTTTGCTAATATTTAAATCCAAACAAAATGGATCGTGCAAATAACTTTATTGAATATCATTTCTAATAAACAGAAATAACCTAATCGTTGATTTTGTTATTCAGATCAGAGACAAACGCAGATATGCAGACTGAATACAATATCAAAGGAAAATGGTTAGACAGTAGAAATAACAGAGCCAGCTATGAATAATACCTAGTAACAAATTATTTAATATGATGAGAAAGATAAGCCAAAGACAGCAAGAAAGTAAAGCATAATCTCGTGCACATTCGTTCCGTGCTTACTAGCGACTCATCAGTAGGAGCCGGTATTAAGGCCATTACCTACTATACATTTGGGTGGGAAATGTGGGAAAGTACAATAATACTATCTCCTATACGAATGCATAAACCTGCATTTGTGAAGCTACCTTCATACAAAAGTCTTCAACAATGCGACTTCAAAGCCACCTCACTATATATATATATATATATATATATATATATATATATATATATATATATATATATATATATAATATGTATACCAAGCCTGCAAACAGTACCAACACTATGGCTATTGTGTCAGAACCTGATAAAACACTATGGTTACCAAGTCGGTATTGAGGTTATTGTTTGAAACAAAACACAATAGAACTTCGAGGGAGACAAATATGAGTGAAAAGTAATGGTTATACAAGATTCGAAGTTGGATGGAAAGTTAAGGATACTCGTAATTAGAAGCAACAATCGCAGTTTTTTGGGACAATCTTTTACATTATTTAGTTCACTTTCAAATCAAATAATGAGTAATTTTCCTTTCAAAATATCCTGAAATTATCAAATTAAATTTATGACCTTAATTTTCCTGAGCATTGCAGTAAAGATAATAAAAATAAAATGTTGCTGGCAAGTCACCGAATATACCCACTATGATGTAGTGTCAAAAGGTATATCTTCGATTCTATTATGCATTAGATGTTCCGAATCTATAAAAAATTAATTCAAATATGACCCGAGGGATAAGCCAAAGTCAGCAACGAAGAAAAGTATAATCTTATGTGCAAATTCATTTCGTGCTTACTCATCAGTAGAGGCCGATATAACGCCCTTTATTCACTATATATTTGGTTGAGGAATGTGCGACAATTTGACGAGACAATCTCCAATACGCAGGTGTAAACCTGCAGTAGTGGGCCCAGCTTCACATGAAGTCTTCAAAAATGCGACTTCTAAACCAACTCAGGATTTTAAATATAAATACTGTGCCTGTAAACGATACCAACACTATGATCGTTGTTTTAGAACCTCATACCAAAACTATGGATGCTGAATAGATACATGGTACTAAGGCAAGTGTTTATGGATTTGCTGGAGTAAAAGGTGTGCCGAAGTAGAAGTAATTCTCAATTTCGATGAACTTTACCATAACTTGAAATCAATTGTGTTGTAACCATATACCGACTAGGCAACCATAGTGTTGGTACCACTTAACTGTTCGGCCACCATAGTGTTTGTATCAGGCACTGACATAACAGCCATAAAGTTGGTACCATTTAAAAGCTCGGAATTTGTATTTTAAATAGTGAGTTGGCTTTGATGTCGAATTGGACAAGACTTTCTAATGAAATTCGTCCACTGCCGCATGTTTGCACAGTCGTATAGGAGATTCCACCGTCTAATTTTCCCACATTCCTCACCCCGATATATAGTGGGTGTAGAGCGTTATAACGACTACCGCTGATGAGTCGCCAGTAAGCACGAAACGAATGTGCACGTGCTGACTTTGGTTTATCCTTCTGATCATATTTGAACTAATTTGTTACTAGATGGATAAAACCTAATACACGATTGCATATATATATATATATATATATATATATATATATATATATATATATATATATATATATATATATATATATAATTTCTCCGAAACCATCAGTGTCTATTTTGGATTATGTCGGAAATTCAAGTAAATGGCGATAACGAGAAGACGAGTCTATAGATAGCCATCCGATTTCAATTTAAAACTCTTTTTTTGTCATGCAGCAAATTTGGTATTGACAGTATTTAAAAGGGCAATGTTAAAATCTGACGAACCATTATTCTGTTAAGTGCCAATGCAAAGATATGTTAACTATCACAAGACCTAATGCAATTGATTTTCCTTCATAGATTAGGATTGCCTTTTCACAGTGAAAAATAGAGCGTACTCAGATAATTGTCACAATAGAATATTCAAAGGGCACAAAGAAAGAAATCGAGAGATAGAGCCAAATTTCGAGGGATAAAAAACGTTTTTTTAAAGAATATATCATCTCGTCATTTTACAGAAAAGTTAAACTGATGCATGTAATTATTTCAGAAATCCTTCTTGGTTTTATGCAATATTTGATAGTTTAATCAAGTCAACACTAAATAAATATTAAAAGGTAAAATAAGTTGGCTTAAAATCAAGGCTTAAATTCATGCAAAGGTATAGAAAACCACGCGTCAGTCTATCTATATTGCGAAGCAGGCAGGGAAATATGCAGTAGTACATATTCTACAATTTGAAATCATGGTTAATAAAATATCTTCCTGCTAAAAAGCACAACAATACTGTTCTAACATACATACCTAAATGAGGAAACAATTCTGCCACGCTTGTGATTTAGTACACAGTAACCTGTCTCTACGAGAGCTGGCTTGAATGCTAGTGTCACGTTTTTATGAATGTACTACACATAACTACTCTAATTGAAATATGAAATGAATTTCTCCTTCCGAATTGCAATGACCAGCGCTGTGCTCCGGGATTTAGGACCGTCTTTGAGGCTGCATTTTAATTATGTCTCCAGACGAAATAACACTGATTTTGCTACCTTAGACGGATAGAATGGTTACATATTTTCGAATCATGCGGTTAAAACATGTGGCACATTAAGGAGCTGTATTTCAGAATGTGGAGGTTCTCGTAGATTTTTGGCAGAAAGACAAATGTTAATGTGTCTTATCTTCAAATAGTTGAAAGTGATTGTTCTACCGCAAAATGAGTGGAAGGCCTGATGTAATTGTCACGGTTATTTTTGTGTAGAGTATATTTTCCTAATGCGGCCTTATGCGCGCAATTTTATTTCAGATTAGCATTCAAAGCACCGGCAGTTATTAAAAATTTTGTTAAGGCTCGTATTTCTAAAGAATATATATATATATATATATATATATATATATATATATATATATATATATATATGTGTATATATTCATAGTACCCGTTCGATGTGCGAAAAGAAAAAGAAATTTTAGAATGAAAAACAGCGTTGCTTTATCATATTCTTTTCAAGCATCTACATTTAAACATCTCTGTATTTATAAATTGAAAGAACAAACAGAATAGGAAAATGTAAACATGCAGAGAGTGAAATAATGGAACAAACAATCAATTTCGTGCATCAACTCCAATTAAAGCTCGAAGTCCGAACCTGCTTCTTCTGCTTACAAAAATCCGACTGCAGTTTGTTTACTCATAAAGCTTCGTATGTGGCTAACTCCTTTTTTCAAGAATTGATAGGCTGGTTAGACCAGACTCAAAAGGTGACACATATTCTAAAGCAATAAACGATAAAATGTCTAAAGGCTATCGTAGACAATTAATTGAGTCTCTTATTAAAAGGGGAATTCAATAGAAGCACAAAATAAAGTTGAAGCGTCATTAACACGCGCATTTAATGCAGCTAATCTATAAGTGTTATTTAAGGTAACACACTTGTTTTTACCAGCAATCAAAGAGAAGCAGTCGTTAATATCGATATCAAATATTATTTATCGATATGCATGCGTAAGTTGTCGATCGACTGACGTAGGCCAATCGACCGGACAGTTAATTACTCGAAAGAGAGAAAATTGTACCTTAAACGGCTGTTTTAAATCAAATGGTGACTACTCGTCTACAATTGCGCAACACATAAGTAAAACTTCACGTGTATGTTCACAATACGTAGTATATAATATAATTATTAAATGTGAAAACAGAAGGAAGTTAGCCACAAACGAAGCTTTATGGATAAACAAATTGTAGCCGGATTTATGTAAGCAGAAGAAGCATATTCGGGCTTTGAGATTAAACTTGAGGTGGTACATGCAATTGATTAGCTGTCCCCTTAATTCACACTCTCCATGTTAATTTTTTTCTAATTTGTTTAGTCTTTCAATTTATATATTAAGAAATATTTAATTGTAGATACCTGAGACGAATATGAGGAAGAAACGGTTTTCGTATATGATAAAATTTCTTTTTCTTTTTGCACATTGAAAGGATATTTTGAATTTTATTCAGGCTCGCAATCAAAAAAGATATATATATATATATATATATATATATATATATATATATGTGTATGTGTATAATTTAAGCTTTAACATGAATTCGTTATAATAATTAATTGTTTGAACGTGACTGCAAAATCTTACATTCTTGCACACGTATTGTAAGTTCGTACAGCAAGCATAGCAAAAATACTCTAGAGCGGCAATTCTATCCCTCTGACATCTAAATATCAACTGTTAAAGTAAACCATTTTGCTATAGAAATGCGTTTATTAACAGTATTGGTAAATTATACCTACAATGAGTTTGGCTCAAAAGATGGTCTGGTGAAAACCAGGTGGTGTTACAAAATTATACATTTTGCCAGGCGAACTTTTCAATGAGGCCGACATTGGATCTGTTTGTTATGTCAAATCAAGTTAACAAATATCAGTTAGATAGGTGAAAGAGCTGTCTTCGACGTCTTCTAACTTCTTCCGCTAGCCAGACGCACGAAATTTCTGGGAAATAATGGAATCTTAGAAAGTCCAGCAAAGCGTTATCTTGGTCAGACACAATTAGTCGCGCCGTGATCTAGTTTTCAAAGGCTCTACTGCACCTATTATAGCATGGAAGCATTAAAGTGGGTCTCAATATCATTGCAAGATTTAAGACAAGATGGGCCTAATGGAAATACCACTACATTCTTCTTTATTTTCTACTAAAACCCACTTTGTGCAAGATCTCGACCTTCTGCATATGCGATATGTTTTTTGTAATTTCAACTTACGAAAATTGACAAATAAGTTATCATACGAACGCCAAATAACACAGTGAGTTGTGTAACTATAACTGACTTACTCGAAATTTGGGCAAAAAAGTAGTTATTAAATATTTTATAAAATTAAATGAACATTAGATTCGCAGGCGGTGATAATTATTTAAATCAACGTTGCAATCTTGATATAACCATCTGTCCTCTTATGTTAATTTATTTTTCAGTATAAACTATGTACTTTATAATGTAGAAAAGGAAATTCATTCACTAGACCGGAATCTGTTGCTTTAACCACTGAGCCATGCTGCCGCAGGGGATTTAAGCAACAGATTTCACAGCAGACGTGCCTCGGTTCGATGCCTGTCCGCGGCAAATTCTGAACAATAAATGAAATTTTCCCAATAAGCACGAAACCGGTCAACTGAATACATGGTTTATACTGACAAATGTATGTACATAATGGGGCAGGTGTTTATATTAAGACCACAACCTTGGCTTAAATAATTATTAATTATTTTCTTGATTTCTAACAATGATGAGGAAGTAACTGATTCGAATCTGATTATCATCGTACCAGAGCTTATTCATCAATTAATTTGACATTCAGATGTTCAGATAACGCTTAGGAGTCACAGCCTTCTTAACTTTGCTGCAACATTTATTTATCAGGTGTTTCGTACCTAGTAACAATTTAGATCAAATAGGACAAGAAGGATAAATCTAAGTTAGCAATAACGAAAGGCAGCGTCTAATATACACAAGCATTTCGAGCTTACTGGCGACTCATCAGGAGCCGGTACTACGCCCTATACCAACTATATATTTGGTGAAGAAATAATAGTTAACACCGCCAGCGCAAACAATGATCGTTTAATTATATAAATGTTCAATTCAACATCACTTCCCTTTTTTAATTCAAGCTCGCAAACTTGATTAAAAGAATTGTTACCACCACCCGCGCAATCAATTACTGTTAAATTGTATTGATTATATATTTATATGTGGCGAAAGCTGCAAACAGTTAATGTTCGTGACTGCATAGAAATTGTGCATCCGACATTTCCAGTCAAGTTCAATGTATGCAAGACTGCTAGAGGTGAGAGCCGCATATCTAAATTTGATTTCCATATATATTCAATGCGGTTTGATCCTCGATAGTCAGTTTGCCGTCGTACTCTGATGATGATCATGGAAGGTCGAAACGCGTCAGTGCGTTGCGGCTGGCGGTAGTTTTGTTATGTTGTTCGACGATTGGTTAAATACAATGAGATTGGTGTTTACTTCAAGCTCGCAAACTTGATTTAAAGAATTGTTACCATCACGCGAACAATCAATTATTGTTAAATCACTTCCCTATGTAGCCTGGTGTTTGATCTTTAACGTCAGATTTGGAGTGAATAGTTGGAACTTTAGGTCTAAAGAGATGCCCCATAGGTTCAACTTAAGTACAGGCTAAGCAAAATACATCAGTTAGTATATAACAGACAATTGTTTGTAGTGTTCAGCGTGGTGACACTGTAATTAGAATTACAAACTCAGAAGCAGACGTAACACGGTTCGAGTCCTGCCCGTGGCAAATTCTGAACGGTTCATGAAGATCCCAATAAGGGCTAAACTGGTCTACTGGTTGAGTTGTCTCTTCCACATTATAAAATGCTTGGTTAATTCTAACATATATATATATATATATATATATATATATATATATATATATATATATATATGCATATAGTGGGATTGGTGTTCCTATGAAGTTCGCACCTTTGACTTAAATAATACCCACATGAATAGTTTTTTCTTCTTTATATTTCTTAAATATTTTTTTAATCATCATTTATCACAATCTGCGCGACGTTTATCTTAATATTATCCGAGGAATGTAAATAAAAAGTATTATTTCGACGAGGTTTAGAAATCCTGCAGATCATTACCTGAGAAAAACGAACCATTGTCTAGTCGATAAATTTCCACAAAAACAACAAATTAAGTCACATATGAGTCCTATAAAGACAAGTCTTAGTCAATCAGTTGATGATGGAATTTTAAAACACAAATAGTGGTTGGCCGGCACTGATATTACTGGTACTAACATGCGATGTCACGAGCTCGGGTTTACTGTCCAGATAACGCTCAGTGTTGCATCGGTAGTGACGAAATGAGAGCGAGAAAACTTTGAATTGAAATAATCTATCACCAGTAAAAATGGGAGAACTAGATTTTCTCTACAGCCCACTTACGTCGTTATGAATATTTTCAATTAAGCTGTGACAGTGAAGCCGCAATACTTCAATCGTTTAGTATTGCTGTCTCTGCTTTTGATGGCGTTCATGCTATTTTGCAAATGTTCGCTGACGGAGTTGGTAACTATCAAGAACAATTAACGCAAATTGTCAAATAATATATTTAAGTTATACAATTGAACAATCACTGATTACGTGGGTGATGAAAAAATCATTAAGTCAAATTTGCGAGCTTTAATTAAACACCAGTTCTATTGTATTTAATCAGGCGTCGAAGAACATAGCAAAACTACCATCAGTTACACGTACTGACGCGTTTTGATCTTTTAAGCATATCTAGTTTTGCTTTCCATATGTATGCGTTGCGGTTTAATCTTCGCTAAACAGTTTGCCGTCCTACTCCGATCGTCATCATGCAAAGACGAAACGCGTCTGTACATGTGACTGACGATAGTTTTGCTAAATTGTTCGACGACTGGCTAAATACAATGCGATTGGTGTTTACATTAATCTTGCAAAATAGATTTAAAGAATTTTTATCACTACCCGTGCAATCATTGATGTTTAAATTGTATTAAATATACATGTGGTAAAGTCTGCAAAATAATAACTTTCGTGATTGCACAGAAATTGTGCAGCCGACATTTCCAGTTAAGTACAATGTATGCGAGACTACTAGAAATGAGAGCCGCATATGTAATTTTGCTTTCCATATATATATGAAGTTCGGTTTGATTCTCACTAAGCAGTTTCCGTCATACTCTGATGATGATCATGGAAGGTCGAAACGCGTCAGTACTTGCGACTGACTGTAGTTCTGTTATGTTGTGTGTTTGTTTAAAAACAATAGGTTTGGCGTTTATTTCGAGCTAGCAAACTTGATTTAAATAAATAAATTTTTTTTGTCAATAGTCAACTGTATATGCTAAAAATCAAAATTGTATTGCTTTTTAAAATAGTTATGTTCACACAATAAAATATAAACTAAAGAGGAAAAATATTTACGGTTCAATTAAAAATGCTTCTAGCTTGTTGAGCAATATTATTATTTTTTAGTTAAAAATTAAACAAAGTCGCACTGTAATCCTTATTGTAACCGGATATCAGTCAATTCGAATTGGACACTGTTCAAAATAACAACAAAGTAATAGGAATATTTTTCAGGCGAAAGCAGTTTTAACATGAAATACTAAATGTATCACTGTGATGGCAGCGATTTAAAAATTCTAGAAGGATCTTACATTAATTCCAACGAAAGAAAAGCAATAAATATGAATTGGAACCAGCCAGATTAAAACGAATATGATAAAAGTAGGTAAACTAAAATTCTTTAACTATATTTAGAAGACCGAGGAGTTGGATTACAAAACAATCACGTTCTGACGTTGAGGTCAAGTAGCGCAAACCCACAACGTTGAGAAATCTAATTCATTTGGCACGCTTCTTGTTTCAATCAGTTGTTTGAGCTTGAGCTAAGTTCATATTCCACTGTATCTAACCGATCGTGTAACTTAGCCAAACTACTGTTAGTCACACTTACTTGGTAAGACACAATGGAATTGTTATTTATGTTAAGCTCAAGAATTGCTACTACCACCTGCGCAAACAGTGACGGTTTGGTTGCATAATTTATCAATAATATTTTATTGTTTCTGCTTAGGGCACGGTGGTGTTAAACCGCAAAATAGCGAAGTCTACAAAAATGCTGGGTATATAATGAAAGTGGCAAACGAGAATTAATCCCTGTTCGATCCAACAAGCAATAGAAACGATTGTCCAATTCTTTTTTAGTTTGATTCTTTCACAAGCTATTGCTTCATATCACACACGTTAATAGTTAAACTCGTTTTCTAATTCTAAAAAATTGATAACTTTGTCGCATTCACACTTTTGAAAGACTAGACTGGATTTAGTCTGAATTTCAGTATTTGGGGCTTCCTCAAATAAATCGTGCTCTAACTTTCATGTCAGTAGTACACAAACCAAATTGATAGCAATAAAATTGGTCAAGCTTTTATGTGATAAGCATTAGGCAAGACGTTTTTGCAGATAAGCAATTAAAAGTAGATACGTAGGGAAATTATTGAAATTCTTCGTTTCGCTATCAGGAGTTTCTGATGTACATCGGTTTCTAGAAAACGTTTTCATTCATTAACGATGTTTCGATCGCTATTTATCCTTTTCTCAACGGTAAGCTTATAACACTACAAAATTGGCAAATAATGAAATGCTGTTAATTTTCGTCTAAAATTTCACATTTATATCTACTGACAAGTCTCATAACAATCACTGACTTTTCAATAAATACTATTGCGTCATGCATATATATATATATATATATATATATATATATATATATATATATATATATATATGTGTGTGTGTGTGTGTGTTTATAATTGGAAAACATTCAATTAAATATAACTGCCAGCAAGTTTACGCCTATATAACAGAAGTTACAGTGATTTCTTAATAATTATTGATGTTTCATCATAAATATAACACCTGTTCATTTAATTGTCAACTGTTTGGTGTCACGAGTTAACTTTCGTCAAAGACACTCGGAAGAAAGTCCTGAAATATCTGGATAACAATGTGAACAGTGGACGTGAAAGGTTTTTGACATAAAACAGTGATAATGAAATTAATAATTTCCATACCGAGCAAACAAATCATTTAAAAAGTTAACTTTTAAAAAGAATCTAAACTGTATTTAGTTTGTGTTGTTATCTACTTTAGCCAGATGATGCTCCAAATAAGTGAGAACCACAACATTATTTGTGATTGAAGGATGTTTATTGAAATCGCTGTCCATCAAAAGCCCTCGGGAGACAATGAAAGAATTTTAGAACGTGATGGAACCACAACGCAACAGTATTTATTTAGGGATTATCTTTGACCGAACCCAAGATCATTTTCTTATACCATTTTCTAAGCATACTGTATTTGTTTATGCTGAATCACATTCTGTATAAAAAAATGAACATATACTATTTCAGTAAAGATATAATGAAAGTAAACCGGTCAGGTCTGCGTTGACACCACACTACCGGTTTATTTCACATATTTGACCAAGAGTTGTTTTCAAGCATAAACACTCAATCACACTTATTAATAAATTGATCAAATAGTATGCTGGCATTTTAAACACGAAATGAAAAACGAAAAAACTATTTTCCGTTAAAAGTGCGCTTCACTTTGTTCTTCGACCTCTCTACTCGTTGCGCACACTGTTGCTCCTTGTTAATAGATTAGCCCTACATTTTAAGCTTTATCCCACTTGAATTTATCACAATGTGAGATTTATACGAATTCATTTAATACTCCATCCACTAATGTTATTGAATAGAAGTGATGGTTCAAAATATATAGCACGACACTGATATTAACACCACCAGTGTAAACTTGGCTACATCCGGAGAAATATAACCGAAAAAAATGAAAACTAAAGGACAATATCGATAACAGAGAAATATTTCTTTCCGAGGAGAAATTTTGAAAAAGTGGCATCTAACACGCTGTCTTACATGAACTGCGCATTTCTTTAATTTATGTCGAGCTAATTGAAATTATCAATCGGTAAAACTGGCATACCAACACAAGTCACTCCGTGAAGAAAAAATGAGCGTATGGTACAAGCTATCGTTGGGCGAAAAAGGTAGCTTTTAGTTTCTAAACATACGGCAAAATTTTTACATATGTAGCAGCAAACTGGTGGGCAAAATTTGCAACTTGGCTTATATTCTAAGAAGGATTGCGCAGTGCGGTCGTCACATTGAGAATTTCTACGAGTTGCGATCGTGGGTTGTCGCTTTGCACTATCAGTTTCGCAAAGATCCGATTGATCCCCATCTCCAAATAGGCATCGAGCTCGTCTTTGTGCTGGCTGGGTGCTGAATCGCTCCTTTCCTCCGAAGGCTTCAACATCTTTCATACTAAACACTGGAGACACGGTACGATCTAATCTTCGTTGACTGGTTCGTACCTCATTTCCAACGGTTACTATGAACCATGTTAAAGCCTTCAGTAGAAAGCGACGAATCAGCACCCAGCCGTTGCAACAGTGCTTTTTAAATCAAACTTGTGCTCAGATATTTCAAGAACAGTTGTTAATCAATAAGGCAACTCATGCGAGTCAGTAGAAAAGCTAATCACTTTTACTAGTTTCCCTCGATAACTCATCCTCTTCAAAAATATTGGCCAACAGTTGTCGCGTGGACATCAACTCCGTGTTGCTAGCTTCGAACTCATCAAGACTCTCGGCAGTCATAGGCTCCACTGCATTTTGCATCCGGTGATGCGACTGCTTCTGTTGACTGTGCTGACGAGACTGATTTTCTTGGAATGAAGAATGCGCTTTATGCGATTCTTGTGGCTCTTTAACGTCAGAAAGAGTGTCAATATTTGAGGCTGTCGGCAAACAGTCACCCTGATGTGTGAATGTATCTGAATTTTAAAGTAGAAATGAAAAAGGACCAAAAAACTATGTACAGAAAATTTCGTAAGAGGTTAATGCACTCAACTATTTCGAAAATTAAAATTAGTATATGATTGATAGGTGTGTGTAGTGTGCGGCATGGTGGCTCAGAGGAAGGAACACCAGGCCCCGAAGCAGACGTGCCCCAGGTTCGAGCCCAGTCCGCGGCAAATTCTGGCCAATACGTGATGAGTTCACATTAAGGACGAAATCGATCTACTGGATGAATTGCCTTTTTCTACACTATACAATTCTTTGTTTATACTGACATATGTAAGTTATTAATGGGTCAGGTGTTTATATCAAGACCGTAACCTTGATTATAACAATTGTTATCACCACCCACGCAACCAATGTTCGTTTAAATATATGCTGTTTGTTCGAACTAATCATTTCATTACAGAACACGTGGTGGCAATTAATTAATGAGTCAATCTAGTTCCAAAACTGAAATCTATCACTAGTCAAAACCACCAGAGAATGCTTTGCTAAAAAGAGCAAGCCCCTTTACTACAGATAGGCTTTTCTTGCAAATAAATAATCTTCATTTTAAAAGGTATAATTTTTTTTTTAAATTTGGATTGTTATATAAAAGAAATATATTTGAACATATGTGTCGTTATATACTGTTTGTTGCGGAGTACAAACATATATGCAATTGTGTATTAGGTTTTGCGCACTTAGTAAACAATAAGTTCAAATAAAACTAGAAGGAAAAACCAGTCATTATTAACGAAAAGTATAATTTCATGTACGCGTACACTTCGTGCTTACTTTTAACTCATTAGTAGGAGCCGGTACTACACCCTATACAATATATATTTGGTCAAGGAATTTGGAACAATTGGATGGCATAATCTCCTACATGAATGTGTATACCAGCAGTAGCGCAGTTAACTTCATACGAAGTCTTCGGTAATGCGGCTTCAAAGCCAACTTATTGTATATAATAAATACTGAGCTTGCAAAAGGTATCAACACTATGCTTGTCTAATCATTTCTTAATAAAATAAATGATGATCAAAATTTGAAAGTTAGCAAAAGATTGATTGTTAGTAATATATATATGCTAAAAAATTTGCGAAATTTACATGATCACATTCCTTATCGCATTATTACGCAAGAGTTATAAAATTAAATATTTTTGAAGCCGTGAAACTGCTATCCTACGCGATTCTTCCAGAAAGCAAAACTATCCCATCCTTGTTGTACTTAAAGATATTTCAATTAATCAGTCAACGGCTCATTACAATAAGCATTACAAGAATAAATGAAACCCAAATAATTTCGTTTAAACGCCTTACTTAATGACGATTTCTAGGCAATACTTGAAGAGCTCACAATAAGGACAAAACCGGTCTACTGAACTAATTCCTCTGCTGAATTGCACAATTCTTGGTTTATACTGATATATATATTATATATATATATATATATATATATATAATAATGTCTATTGCCTTCGAATATTATACAGATATATTTCTAGTTAGGAAGAAAACGCACATTAATAACAAAGTGGATTATGGTCACTTATTTCGAGATTACTAAACTTCGCTACAATCTTTCTTTATATACATTCTCGGTTTTCATTTGATTATGTGTGTGGTAGCAAATCAATAAATATAAGTAAAACCGAGTCAGATTTGTGGGCCACCCACATAATGAAATGAAAACCCAGAATGTATATAAATGAAGATTGTAGAGCGAAGTTTAGTAATCTCGAAATAAATGGCCATTATCCACTTCCTGTTGTTAATGTATTTTTTCTTCATAACTAGAAATATATACATACATATATATATATATGTATATATAACAAACAATGTACCCATGGAACATTTATTAATATATCGTATTTACTCTCAGTATCTACAGCCATTGTTCTGATTCGTTAACATATTCGTTCACCCACCACTGCAACATGGATGTTGTAACCAATTTGTCGCGTCTTCAGTATAGTGCTTGCCCGTACTTGCTGCAACTCTAGACCACTACTTTTGCGCATGACCACTTTCTTTTATAAAACGTCATTTTGTGTGTCATCGTTTCATTAATTGCGTCCGTAATTTGATACGTCGTGTTTTGCGAGCGTTACGCTTTTAAAGTGGCACAAAAAATAGTTGTCTTAAATCTGTCCACCTAATTCTCGAATTTACAACGCCGTTGCTAGCCGCAGCTTATTGGTTGCAATAGCTTCAAAAGCTGCTAAGGCAAAACAGAGAAAATGCTTCTGGCTTTTGAAGCTATTGCAATTAATAAGCTGAAGCCCTGCTTAAACGTGCAGAAAATAATTCAAAAAGAAATTAAATTGGACTGGAACAAAGACATAACTGACATGCCTTTAAAAATAGCCAACGCTTCGCAAAATACGACACATACATCAATTACGGACGCAGTTACAATGAAAGCGATGACACACCAAATGACGTTACGCAAAAGGAGTGGTCTAAATTGCGCAAAAGTAGTGGTCTAAATTGCGCAAAACAAAGGCTAGCATAACGAAGAGGAGATTGGTTACAACAAATGTACAGTGGGATTGGATGAACGAATATACTAACGAATCCAGAACAATGGCTGTAGATACTGGTAGAAATAAGATTTATTAATAAATGTTATTCCATGGAGTACGTTGTTTTGTTCTTACATTTTCAAAAATGGTGAAATTAGAAACTATCAATATATATATATATATATATATATATATATATATATAATATATATATATATATAATGGTAATTTTGTTAATATTAAGATCGTAACTTTGATTTCAATAATTTTTGTCACCATCTACGCAATTAATTATTGTTTAATTAAGTAAATGTTCAATTCAATATCGCTTCCCTGCGTAGCGTGTTTTCTGGTCCCTCTATAATGGAAATAAGCTAGTAGGTATAGTAAGGTCACAGTAAATAAAGCATTGAATTATGAACTATGATACTGCGGATAGTCCTACAATTGATTTCGAAACAAAAAAATTATAAAGCTACGTATAGACTAAACTTAATATGGCATTCTTAATCTTGTGCTAAAGGTAGTCTCTAATTTTGTTTCGGGAAATCTTGGCTTCCTACCATTAATTAGTTATTTGTCCCTAATAGAACCTTATTTATCTATTAAGACTGCATATTGATATGCATCAACAACCAATGCACTTAATTGCACATCCAGTGTCCACTGCATGGTCAGGTATATTAACATGACCGTATGTGTATTCAGCTTAATTGCCCCCTTTAGGCGCATTATTTAACTCACATCCGTAGCAATATCGTTCCCGTTTTGGACAATTTTGCAATAATTTTACATAATAAAACAGCAATTTTCACTATGACTCCCTTTCAAACATAAATTGGAGATTGTTTATTTTATTAGCTTAGTTTAAGAAACTAGCCATATCACTCTGCGTGAATACAGAGCACGTACATATCATCGAAGATTAGTATATTCAATTTGTGCTTCAAGGGTGTCATTTCTAAATGATTTTTCTCCAAGTAAAGCATAAAGATGTTTGCTATTGGTATCAAAGCAAGTAGAAGCCTTGCATATGTTCATCATTTCAATAATGTGCATAATCGAGAGGTTACCTTCTTTCGATATTAGCAGATGATCAACAAGCAAGCGCCAAACTTATTCCAGAGCTTTGAGTATCGGTGTATTTTTGAACATGGATACCACATCCAAGATTGACAACTTTTTTAAAGAATTAAACGAACATTGGTTGCGCGGGTGGTGATAACAATTATTATAATCAAGGTTGCGGTCTTGATATAAACACCTGACCCATTAATTACTTACATATGTCAGTATAAACTAAGAATTGTATAGTGTAGAAAAGTGTAGAATTGCCTTTTCTACACTATACAATTCTTAGTTTATACTGACATATGTAAGTAATTAATGGGTCAGGTGTTTATATCAAGACCGCAACCTTGATTATAATAATAACTTTTTTAAAGTTCATATTTATTGACAGTTTCAATGAAGTTATATGAGATCATCAATGTGTGATCCAAAAAGTAGCAGCATTTTCTAATTCTAAGACATGGAAACTCTGACATTTTATATGTTGTTCAATGATAGAAATAAACAATAATTCTTAATCAGTTACCTGGTTTATGCATCAATATGGGCGCGAATCTATCTTTTTTGAGACCATTACCCTGTGATTGATCCAATTCATCATTAACAAACATTTTGTCAATCGATAATTTCAATTTTCCTTAAAACTTATCCGTAAGGTCTATTGTATTTTATTATGTACATCTGTATATCTAATTGGTCACGACATCTCTTCATAAGAGTAAGATTAACTCAACAATATTTTCGCTTCTCACATATCCGCTTTTTAATCATATACTACTGTTCTTTTATTAAATCTTTACTTAGTATTTTGAAATCCTGATTGGGCTTATATATATATATATATATATATATATATATATATATATATATATATATATATATATATATTCCCTGTTAGAAAGAAAAAACACATTAATAGCAAAGTGGATAATGGTAATTTCTTTCGAAATTATTAAACTTCGCTCTACAATCTTTCATTTATATACATTCTGGGTTTTCATTTGATTATGTGGGTGGCAACAAATCTGACTCGGTTTTAGTTGCCACCCACATAATCAAATGAAAACCCAGAATGTATATAAATGAAAGATTGTAGAGCGAAGTTTAGTAATCTCGAAATAAATGGCCATTATCCACTTTGTTATTAATGTGTGTATTCTTCCTAACTTGAAATGCACTGCGTAATATTCGAAGGCAATGGACATTGTATACATATATATATATATATATATATATATATATATATATATATATATGTATCAGTATAGACCACGAATTGTGCAATTCAGAAAAGGCAATTAGTTCATAAGACCGGTTTTGTCCTTATTGGGAGCTCTTCAAGTTTTGTCTAGAAATCGTCATTAAGTAAGGCGTTTAAACGAAATTATTTGGGACCCAAGCGCGTATGTGTGCTTCTTGTTTGTTT
>JAQBSW010005640.1:0-55656 GCA_029291075.1 Eudiplozoon nipponicum
ATAAAGTCTACGACAATGCGTCTTCAACGCTAACTCACACTATATAATATATATACCGAGTCTATAAAGGATACTAACAATATGGCTATTGTGTAAGTAACCGATACCAACATTATTGTACCAAAAAGGTACATGGTACTAACACTATGCTTTCCGAGTATAGACGCTTCTACGTAATGCTTACGTTAAATAAGTCAGAATGAACTTTGTATTGATTTAACAGCTTACGATTTGAAATTCCAATCATCTGCGATAAATTATGGTATTCTTGGAACGCATTTTATCATAATTAATCTGGCTCCAATTACCATAACTATCAAATACATCAAGCTCACAACCTAGATTTAGAAAACTGACTTAACCCACACAATCGGTGTTTATTTAGACTTATAGCCCACATACGTGTGGTGATAGCTGAGAAATATTATGTTTGTGACTGCATAAAAATTTCGCAGCCGTCATTTCTTATCAAGTAGAACATATGCGTGATTACTACAGGGAGAGCAGCATATCTAAATTTGCATAACCTATGTATGCATCGCGGTTTGATCCTCGCGTAATGCTATGACAATGATCAAGGTAAGTCGAAACACGTCAGCACGTGTGACTCTCGGTAAGTTTGCAATGCTGTGCAACTGAATAGATAAAATAAGACTGGTACATATGACAAGCTCGCAAACTTGATTTTTGTTGCAATCTGCGCAATCATTGATTGCTTACATTTGAAATTGATAAAAATGTGGTGAAATCTTCAAGGTTGATACGTATACCTGGAAAGAAATTTTGCAAATGACATTTCTAATCAAGTGAAATGTATGCAAGATAAATGGTTATGAGGGCAGCATATCTTATTTCGCTTTGTTTGCGTATGAATTTCGATTTAATACTTATAGCCAGCTTACGAATATGCTCTTATAATGGTCATGAAATGTCGATACGCGGCAGAGCATGGGACTGGCGGCATTATTGCTATGTTGTTCGAAATGTTAGATACCACGAGATTGTCGTTTATCTCATGCCTGCCAATTTAAAGATTTTTGTTCGTTTGAAGTCAGCGAAATATATTTAGATTTATTTAATAAATAATTGCGTTTTATCTTACTTAACGACAAATGTGATAATTTCATTGACTTTAAATATTATTTTCTCTAGTTTAAACGATAATTTGGTTAAAATTACGTTTTAAACTCTTTTTCTAATGACTGGTTGTTATTTAAACATTCAGTTCTGCTAAAGGAGCGCCTTTCAAACATTGCAAATCCGCCGCATTCGATGTAAAAAATCATTTCTTTATATAGACATAAAATTAATCTGAGTAGACTATTGATCTCAACTATATTCTAATAAAATTTATTTCCCACTAAAATATGGAATGGAAAATTCTTCTCGATTTTTATCAACTAAACGTAAAATTTGAATAACTACCAGAGGAAGAAAGTTAACAATAAATAATGTTAATTTTTTAATAAATTTTGAGAAACTGAAATACTGGCTAACAAGGTTTCCTATTTGTGCAGTGATGAATTCGTTTTATGGAATGTAAATTGCTATGAAAAGGTTTTAACGATGCATTGCATTCTCTACATTAATAAAATGTAGATACAATTGGATTGATGGTTATATCAAGCTCGCAACCTAAGTTTACATAAATGTTTTCACCGCTTGCACAATCAATGCTCGTTTGATATAATAAATGTCAAGTTCACAACCACTTCTACAGGTAGCGTTGTTTCTTTTCTGCCATATGAACTCAACCTGAAGGAAAGCCTAACACGAAAACACGAGTTAGTATATAACTGAAAACTGTGTGTAGCATGCGGTAGGGCGAGTTTATCGTTAGAGTCACTGAATCCGACCCAGACGTATTCAGGTTCAAACCCTGTCCGCAGCAAATTCCTGACGGTACTTGAAATGTTCACAATTAGGATGAATTGCTTTTCTAAATTGTACAATGCTTAGTTTAAACTGGCGAATGTATATACAATTGGATTTGTGCTTATACCAAACTCGCAAACTAGCTTTTAATAAACAAGGCAACCTCTGAGTCGATTTTCCATTATCAAAACGTAGCAAATAAACTTATGTTGTCATAAATTTGGGTTCCTTTCGTATCGATGAGCAGACAAACATATAATTAAGAGAAACAACCAATCAATCGCGTGCGTCACCTACAATTTAAATTAAATTTGAATGGGAACGCAAGTTGCACACTCACCTCAGTGAATCGATATCAACTGAGATTGCAAAAGTTTGTTTGCGTGTCCCTTTGAATTTTATTTTTGAACATAACTTAATCAATGCGTTTATCGGTCCCTTTTTACGTTATAAGATCTTTACAGCCGGCTTGTTGACTGATACTTTTTCTTCTAGCATGTTTTCACTGACTAGATGGCAAATTAGCGTAATAACTTCAGTTTCATTTAAAGATGAACAAATGAGAAATACATCAAATAAACTCACTTTGTATATTTAAAAGAAACATGTTGCGCGACAGGAAATAAACAATTTACCTGATTTTCGGATTGCGTACCGAAATATTTGATGACAGTGGATTCACTTTGTATATTGCAATTTGAAATGCAGATATGTGTCAACTTGTGCCGATAAATTTTAGGTGACTATCACTTGAATGTTGAAGTGAATGTCGATTTGCATGACTCTTAATAAATCTACGATTAAGTAAATCAACACACGGGCAAAAAGAAATTAAACGAAAAACGTGGTTACAGTGAATTAATAGGTCTTTATCGTACATATTCCGTCAGTTTAATAAAAAAATTCAGAAGTTATCGCATGAAAAATCATGAAATCGGTCTTCTTTGATGAATTTCATTTTCAACCGTACTATGCGTGGAAGAAAATTTCGCTAGTTTAATTATACATTATATTATGATAACTGTAATTTTTCTTCTGCAAGTAGGTATCATTGTGCGCTTATATATACCAAGATCAGCGGGAAATTCCTACCAATGTAGAGGCAACCATCTATTTCTGTAAACTTTCCAATTATGCTCCAACAAGCGAATAAGTAAAGCTGCATTAATTTAAAAATACTTTGGCTTTAAACTTGTTTTGTAGTGAAAACGAAGCTGGTCTGATTTAAATTAAAGCATTGACCAAATCGATATTGACGCCAAATTAAATCATTTTATATTGCAAGAACTAAATTTTGGTGGTGTCACACATTTATGTAGCTAAAGTGGGAAAAAACTTAATATAATGTAATTAAAATTATGTGCGCTCCTCCCTCGACTTGGAAGTGTTTCACTGTTTGTGTGCTGTCTTTGTGACAGAGTAGATCCATTACTTAGAATAAATCCTGTAAATAAGAAAACAGAAAGCATAACTAGCAAATCATCTATTTTATGAGCAGTACAATTGAAAAAAGGCATGGGCATTACCTTTTACGCTAATAATATTATAATTGTATAAGCATAGTTTCGTCAATGAAATGGAGCTCTAATTAAGGAATTTTGGTGACGCAAAACAATGAATGATCTTTTAATGAACTTACGACCTGTCTAACAGAGCTTAACTATGGTGCATAGGATCGAGGCGACACATTTTAAAATGTGGCCCATGGTCTACTAAGTCATCTTCAAATCATTGTCAACAACTAATTTACTATAAAAGCGGAAATACTAAATTTGATGACGATTAAACTTGAGCGATAGTATTACTGATCAGAGCAGTGCTACGATTCAGATTAAGTAACTCTAAATAAGGAAATAAAGAATTAACCTAGCTGTTTGCAGAAAACAGTCTAAACATCATTTTCTTGTTGATGATATGCTCAGAAATGATCGACTTCTCTTATCCTTGTACATGGTGATCAGTTGAGAAAACAATTTAGAATTTGAGAAATGGGAAATTAAAAGTAAAATTATATGAAGATCGTCAAATTTATCTTGCTATATTTTGAATTCTTGCCAAATATGTTGGTTAATACTGCCTATAGTACAGAAATTGCTAAGTCTACAATGAGATTGGTGTTTAGCACAAGCTCGCAAACTTGACTCTTTATATACTTGTGGCGAAATCTACAAAATATTTTTCGTGTAACTGTATACAGTTTGTGCAGCAGATTTGTCCTGTCAAGTACGTCGTATACGAGACACTACTTGGATGAGAACTATTTGTAATCCTATTTATAATAACCTAACCAACCACTTTTATTTCTTTTTGTCTGATCTTCTCAGTATGACACACCTTAAAATACGCGTACAACCACAACGTTTTCGTCTATATCCATGCTTCGTACTACTGTTTCATGGTTTGGTATTTTTAATCGACTCCGTCCTTCCTTTCCTCGTTGCTATGTTTTCCCTTTTTATTCTCTTTCTCTCTCTCTCTATTTTGTAACTAACTGTTGACATGTCCGTTTAACATTTTGTCTGCCTATATTACTCTTATTCAATCTCCCTCATTGTCCTATGATTTCATTCTTTATTTCTATTTCAACCTTTATTTTTCTGCATTTTTCTCCTTTAATATTATACATTTTAGCAAACCGTTGTTGCCACCAGACAAGCCAAAGCTTACGAGTGACGTGTCAATTCCAAACCTTTGGTGGTTATGGCCATAAACAAATCGGCTTTCGTTTATTTTAGATTGATTTTGTTGCATGACATAAGCAATCTGGTAGTGTCTGATAATAATGTCCTCATGAAAACAAAATCTATCCGGAATAATTGACTAAGTTGGGAAGGAAGTTAAAATAGCACAATGATAGAAGTTGACGCCTTTATGGTACGCTATTGTCGCCAAATCACTAGCGCACACTTTGCAGTTTATTTTACTGATTAAGGTCATAATTCGAACTGACACTGTTGGAAAATCTAATTTATCAACAATGATTAAGTTTTAAACGAATCAATTTGGTAATATGTTTTAGTAGTAAAGCAGCACACTTGGCCTCGCACGTATGTATCGATTAGAACATAAGGATGTTAAAACTAATCTCGTGTAGATCATGAAGTCACAAATACATGACCATGCAGTTCTAGCTTTAGCTATTGCGAAAAATAATTCTTTCTGATGTCTGCCTTTGAGAATGTAATTATTTGACATGCACAATGATAGAATATATTTTAACGTGTTATTCTAAGAGATAGGAGAAATGAATCACTGTAAACAATATTATTTAAAGAAATATTATATATATATATATATATATATATATATATCAGTATAAACTAAGAAATGCAGAGGGTTACAAATGCAATTCTTTCAGTAGACCGCCCTGGTCCGTATTGGGAAGCCATTGATGAATGTCCAGAAATTGCCACGGACTGGGCTAAAGCCAAGCACTTCTGAATTGGAGTCTGGGTCTGTATCTATTGGGCCACTTCTGCAGAATGCTACACAAAATTTGAAGTCATTGCCAACTTAGGTTTAATTATTAGGCATTCTTACATGTGGGACATATTTCGAAACTCTTAATACCTGAAGAACTAACTAGCCTCCCGGATAGCAGAGCTCATCCTCGATTTTGTATTCGAGGTAGATCTTCACGATTTGGTTTATTAGGGTTTCCACTATTCCTCTATTATGAGATTTTAGCCCATTAATGTTACCATGAATTTGTTGCTCAGTGAAAGCTTATTTTCTATGTAATATCGTGTCAAATCACCATTATCTTATCGAATGAGTTGGATGTCAAAGGAGAGAAAAGCTTTGTCTTTCTCCACCTCGAAAGTGCATTCTAAGTCGGGATCGGTTTCATTGAGCTATTTGAGGATTTTGGCTAAGTCAATAGCGTATTGAATGAGCCGTCGTAGATCATCTACATAAATTTTGTAAATTATTCACCAATAAATGATGTTTTTCAGAGTAATTTACCCAAGATGGTGCACATTTACATCCGCCAGGGGAGGTGTTGTGCAGCTTCCCGCAGCTACATTATCGAACGTTCGGATATATTTAAATTTAGATGCAAATTTCATGTGTGTGTTGTACTTGCTAATATGATGTCTTTGAGGAATACCTTGAACCTGTTTCTAAATCAGGACCACTATGTTTTCTAGGACGTGCTGTTCCTTTAATTCATTTCACAACTCGAAAGTGTCCTTGATGTTATTGGTGTTTGTGAAATATTGTAAAATTTGAAGTATTTTCAGGGAATCTTAGCAGGTTTATTTTGAATTAATGGGCCACACCGTAGAAGCTTCATAGTCTACCAAGGTTTTACGAGGTCGCCTTACCGTACAGACTTGCAGGTTTGTTCCAATAGATTTTGGTTTATGAATTTCCTTCATGAATCCTGATTATTTAGCGCAATCAGCCATCGAAGCTAAGAAGTAATTCTCCATCTTATTGAAAATAATATGTATTCTTGATCAAATATTTGTTGAGTCATCTTTCTGTTTGTTGTCAGGTTTGAACTTTGATTTATCACTTATGATCCCGTTCATCTGCTTCGAGTGAAACAACTCGTGATATTTTGGCGGGTGTGACAAGTACAGTTTTCTATGATTTTACTGTTCTTAGTCCATTTATATCCTTTTTTAATGGTCTAACTGCCTTTACAGATCTTCATGTATTGTTCGAATGCGCTAATTATTTCAATATTCAGTCCTCGTTCCTTAAATACTCCTTTGGCGTTGCTTCTTTTTCAGTCGCTGTAGAAGATTTCAGTTGCAGCCTGGATGTAAATAATGTCGCGTACTCTTTGATTTCTATTAATGTTGCAGAATGACGCTTCGGAGAAGAGTAATGCTTTTTGAGGTTTAGACAGGATATTTTTTGACTGATTGTGAATAAATGCATCAGCATCAGTTGGAAATGTTGATAGTGGAGAGAAGTTTACCTGATCTCGTGTGAGGTCTTTAACTACTTTCCCATCAACGTTTCTACCGTCATTCTAAAAGCTTTGAATTCGCTCTCGAGCAAACTTGCAAATTTACGAACGCGTGATTGAATAATTCTCTCAAGGCTTTGCAGTTTTGATAGATTGTCCTCAACCGCATTAAGAAATAGACGGCTTATAAGCTTATTCGTCGGATTGTGGTTGGGTATTGATTCTTGAAACATTTGCACTAACACAGGTGGCTGCAATATAATTATTTAGCTCCTTTCGGGTAAATGTCTGAACCTGCTTTACACATGAGAGTCGGTAAGGCCGATCCAGACATGAAATTCATTCCGGAAGTAAAAAAACGCAAAACATTTTCATTCCTGGACATTAAAATCAATCCAGAACAAAATGGTGACTTGAAACTTGCCTTAAATAGAAAATCATTCTTCACTTAGATATGCCTATCAAAAGTTGAACCTAGTTAACAACCTAGTCAATCGAATCTGGAAGATCTGCTCTGAAAACAAGTTCGTGGAAGAGCTAGGCTACCTGAGGAAACTTTTACTAATGAACATCTACTCGGAGCGGTTCATAGAAGTCTGCATCAGGACACGTCCGATTCGTAGTAGAGAGAATATAATCAAATATAATTAGGCATAAGAAAAATAAATTGACCAACACAATCCAACTACATTTACTTCAGAATTTGATTATCAAGGGCCTGTTCCTGTGAAGAAAATCAGCAATATTCGAGCATATATTTAGAAAGGACCACACAGCAAACTTAAGAATTTTCTCATTCTACAAAAAGCAATGTCCGAAAAAGTATTGTGCCAAAAAGAAGCCAGCGATATAAAACGACAAGCACGAAATCCAACTTGACCCATGTCATCAAACATTCGATTTAATTGGTAAAAAACTAAAAAAACTGGTATGCAAACACCATCACTTTCATCGTTATCAGTGAAAGAAACTGCCCAAAAATCTGAGCAATCAACACTGTAAACCGCATATCATGTGCTGTTATGATGGGGATAAAATAAATCTCAATAATAAGGCGATAGGAAAAACAACATTCGGCGAAAAAACGTTCTTACACGTAACAGACAACAAATTGAACACCTAGTAAAAACTCATTCCACAATTACAAAAATTACCAGATCTCAAACGTCATTCTGGAGTAAAATAAGAAGAAACCTACACAAAAACAGACACATACGCATACATAAATCCAAATCAACTCCCCGCCAAATACTACTAACAAGAAATTGAACTTAAACCACAAATAAGGCTAGTTGTTATTCTCGTAATGAAATAACAACCCAGGATATATATTAAAAATGTTGTAATTTGTTAAATAATTTAAGGAAGATTGGTTGCGCGGGCAGTGATAATAATTACTATAATCAAGGTTGCGATGTTAAAGAAAACACTTGACCTATTAAATTCGTACATTTGTTAGTATAAACTAAGAGTTGAATAGTTTAGAAAAGACAATTCATATAGTGGAACGCTTTTGTCTTTATTTTGTACTCAGAACGTACTGGCCCGAATTTTTCACTGACAGTGCTTGAACCTTGGCATGTCTGGATCGGATTCTGGTGATATAACCACCGAGCGTTTTTTTAAAATCTATAATGACAGTTTGGGAGTGGTTAGTACAGACTTCATATCTAAAGGTATATTGTATAGATTCCACCTAAAGGAAAGGTTAACCAAGATACATTATTTAGTATATAACTCAAAATAGCGTGTACTAGGCAGCAGATTGGCAGATTGGGCAGCAGACGTGCCCTGGTTCGAAAACACGTATCGGAACGACCCCTTTTGTTTTAAACATGCTTTTAAAAGTGTGCAAAACTAACTTCTCCATCAATAAGTAATTATAATAATTTAGATATATTCCACATATAACGTCTCTATTAATCTACATGCACAGTAATAGAATTGGTCAAAGCAGTACTGTAGTTTAGATAATTGTGTTCTAAATATGAAACAACAATGGTCGCTTTAACAGGCCCCGGGCTTTATATATATAATTATATATATATATATATATATATATATATATATATATATATATATATATATATATATAAAGCCCCAGACCTATTAAGGTACACTTTAAATAGGCCTTTTTAAGCAAACTTGTATTTCTACATAGACAGAACCATATTTTAAGTGTGATAGTCAAGTTTGATTGTGCTCATAATACTAAGTTAAGAATTTTCTATATTTTAGCTAATTATGCCATGTATCGAGAACAGTCCTTTCCGTTTATTTAAGTTCTTCAATGCTTGCTTATTAACTAATTTGGACATGGTTTGAACTGGTTACCTTCGAGCGGCTTGTGGTTATTTGAATACATTACATTTGAATACATATCTGATCCTAAGCCTGATTATATATTTTCACTGTGTGTAGCAACTTTGAAATTAAACGGATATATTGCGTCTACCGAAGAGCAAGGACCCATATATATATATATATATATATATATATATATATATATATATATATATATGTATATATATATATATGGATGTGACGCACGCAATTTGATTGGTTTCTATTTTTCACACTCGCTTTGTTCACATATTTCTATCTTGTTTTGCTTTCCAATTTATATATAAAGATATGTTCATGAGTAGATATTTGAGAAGACCATGCGAAAGAAAATTTTCTTATATCTGATAAAATTTCTTTTTGTTTTTGCACATAAAAAAGGTACAATGAATAATAATATTAGTCTGACGCGTGCAAAGGTTAAATAAATGTCTATTGACTGAATTTTCATTTAGATGGACGTACATGTGTATTAATTATATTTAACTGAATCTATTTTAATTAGGTTTACACACATATACACACGCTTGACGTGCGCCTATTTAATTATATGACAACAAATTTTATTGAACAAGCCAATCCTGAGTACAACATGAGTGGCTTGTTTGAAATTTCACATTTGCATGGCTCGTTCTGATTTATTATTTTATGACTTAGAATGGCATGTGATTACAAAGAGGGTTTCTGATTCGTCCCCCCCCACACATATATTTGAGGGCGACTTCAGTTATGTCATTTCACATGGTGGGTGTAGATGGTAAATTAATATACAGCCACTCTAGTTTCACTTAGTTGGATGAACATAACTGTTGTGGTTGTATAAATACACGCACACATGACACGCAGCTATCTAGTAAAAGGTCAGTTCGAAGTAAAGATGATAAGGCTAAGGGAAGTATCGTGTTTGCTTCATTAGTTTGCTTTTTAAACCTTGTGATGATGAGTGCACTGAAGAAGATGGCCGCAAAAGGCTATCGAACTATCTTGAAAAAACAAAACAACTGGAATTCAGCCTGTGTTAGTCAAAACGCAGATCAGGTAAAATATGTGCATTCTACCAATTGACTCAATTACCTAATAATCTGATTAGGAAACAATCAAACCGTCAAAAATATTGATTTGTGCAATCCTATACGTTTTACTTAATGGATTGTCAATATGAATAATACCCTTTGAAGTAAAATTTCTTTGAGCACTAACGCGTTAAATCAGTTGGCTGATTCAGCCAATAAATTTTCAGGGCAAGTAACAAACCAGCATACAGATTCTTTAAATCAAGTTTGCGAGCTTGAAGTAAACACCAATCCTATTGTATTTAACCAGTCGTCGAACAACATAGAAAAACTACTTTCAGTCACACATAATGATCATCATCAGAGTACGACGGAAAACTGGCGAGCGAGGATTATTCCACAATGCATACATGGGGAAAACAAAATTGAATATGCGACAATCACCTGTAGTAATCACGCGTACATTGTATTTGACAGGAAACTTCGGCTACACGATAGTTTTGCTATGTTGTTCGATGACAGACTGAGTACAATGGGATTGGTGGTTACTTCAAGCTCGCAAACTTGATTTAAAGAATTGTTACCACCATTCGCGCAGTCAGTGATTGTTTAACTGCATACGGGCACACTGCCGGAATGTATTATGGTTCAGTTTTGCGATGGTCATTCAGAATATTGTCATTTGAAATAGAATTTCCATCAACAACAGCTCCGTTCAATTACTTGACTTATTTGTTGAATAACCTGCGAAAATTCATGCACACTGTCAAACTGAACAACTGGTTTAATGAAATTTTGTGTACTAAGTTTCTAGTAATCTGGTCCAGGATCGTGGTGCCTAACAAAACGACTGCATTCAATCAGTCAGTTTATATAGCCATTTTACTTGAAAGCAACATACAAACCGGTAAATGCTTCACTTGTTGTAATGCAATTTGATCTAGTAGATGGATTAAGTTTGGCATAAGAACGTTCGAAGTAGAATTTCAATGAAAAATAGGGGATTGAAGCCAGTTAAATAGTTCTTAACTTTGGCTGTGAATCGATATTCACATGGATGAGTGCATATTTAGTTAAGGTTAAGCATTTAATATAGTCAAGGTTGTGAACTTGATATAAACACCTGACCAATTAAGTACATACATTTGTCAGTATAAACTAAGAATTGTAAAGTGCAGAAAAAGCAATTCATCCAGTAAACCGGTTTCGTCCTTATTGGGAACTCATCATGTACTGTAGGACAAAACCGGTCTACTGAATGAATTGCCTTTTCTACACTCTACAATTCTTAGTTTATACTGACAAATGTATGTACTTAATGGGTTAAGGTGTTTATATCTATTTTGTAAACTTGATTGTATTAAATGTTATCTTTAATTATATAAAATTAAAGATCGTCAGATAAATGCATTATTTATTGAACATAAATCGAGCTGAACTAACATGCCAACGTATAAATTGCAGCATTTGGTGAGTTGTTTTGTTTAGCGTACTACCTGGTGAGGAACACAACAATTGGAAGACACAACAAATATTCGAATAAAAATACGCTCATTATATAAAATTTAATTTGGCGTAAGTACGAGTTGAAGGAGAATTCCTAAAAGACGACTGAATTACATCGTTTGGCATGCAAATTCGCATACGCTTTCTTTTGTAAATTGCAATGTGGTCTTGCAGATGTATTGCCGTAAAGGAGTGAGGTCTTTTTAAATAGCACTCCTGGGCCAACATGTGAATTCATTCAGGGTGTTGCGCAACGAAATACCTGGAATTCAGCATGTACACATAAAAAGTTAAATCATAACTGGAATAAATAATTTTTCCATTAAATGGGCGTATTTAAATTCCTCGTATTTGATTTTATACTTTTATCATATGTAATTTTGAGTCCATCCATTTTTGTTTTTAGCTCATGTTGATTGTGTAATACATTTTGTATTAGGGTATAAAATTGTTATAAAGCAGGTTTGTGCAGCACAGTTAGACATGTCATTTATGTTTATCCGGAGTTGCATTTTATTTAGATAATTTCGCAAAAACGATATTTATTCAGTTTGAGGAAATTCATGCACAATAAATGAGCTGGGAGCGTAAAACGCTTTCTTGGAAGCACAAAACAATATTTATTCAGTTTGGGAAAATCCATGCACAGTAAATGAGCTGGGAGCATAAAACGCTTTCTTGGAAGCACAAAATCAGCCAACGAATTCACCATATTTTATTCAATTCATACACAAATTTATTTTTTTTATTTAACTGCGGATATGCTACGATATAAATAAATGATTATGCTATACGCATCTACTTTTGTTTCTTGTTTTAATTAATATTTTGTGATTGTCCCCGTTTAGAGCGAGATTTTTTATAAACAGTGTTTTTTTGATAATTACGGAAAGTTCTTAGATTTGCCAGCTGTGCGAATTATTAAATTCTCAATTAATTCGCATCTAAGATACTCCGCCGGTCCTGGAAATCTAATGCAGTGATCAGCTTTTACATGTTTATGTATAAACAATGACTGGTCTCCAAATTCACGATTATTTCATATAGGTTGAAATGGCCGAAATCTTTAAATAGTCTTTCTGAATAGCGTTATCTCCGCAAATGAGGTGCCACACGCATTTTTCATATTACCTTCTCTCGTCCTCTCTTACATACATTTCATCCCAAATCGGTAGTTTACCAATCTAAAAACGAATGCATCTCAAGTGATTCATATTTTAAACTGCTCATGTTGAATATCACATTAGCTGTGATCACACATGGATGAAGGAAACTTTTAGAAGCGAATTCAAATTTTACTGAAGAAATGCAGATTATAAAATTTAAAAAAAATTTTTTTTAACAGGCTTCAATAAATCTAACTTAAAGTATTTTGTTGATAATTAGACAAATATTTAGTGTTTTACTTTAATTGTTAGGTCATATTATACATTTTTATATTACATGATACTTTTTTCAATTGTATCAAACTAACTTCTATATTTAGGCACAGAATACCGAGCTATAGAATTCAAAATATCAGATGTGGCAACGAACACGGAAACAGAACCAAAAAATGAATCTACTGCATTCAATGTCGATAAGCAGGAACAAATAGCTTCACTCGGTGCTAATAATGTTGACAATAACACACATGAAGTAAGTCATATGCAGAAAACTGCCCTAGCTAATACTACATATAGCCATTTGATTTACATTGTTGCGGTTAGCTAGTATATATCCAATTGTGTTTTCTGTGGTGGTCACCTAGTAACGCATTAGTTCAAATAGGATCAGAAGGATGAACCAAGTTGAGCATGACCAAAATGTATAATTTCGTGTAAAAATGCACTTCATGCTTACTGGCGACTCATCATTAAGAGCCGATACTACCTCGAAGACCCACTATACATATTTGGTCAGGAAATGTGGAGCAGTTGGACGGTACAATCTCCCATGTGATTGTGTCTTCAAGCAGTAATGGCCTTAAATCAAATAATGCCTCGGCAATGCGACTTTCAATCCAACTCACTGTATATAGTATATACCAGGGTTGTAAAGGGCACGAACACAATTGCTTTAGATATACAAAGCCTGTAATTTTTACCAACACCGCGGTTTTGTAGATGGGCTTATTTTCGTCAAATTTGAGAATGTCTCTCACTTATGACCATCCTCGATCGGCATTAGTCAATGAAAAATATAATTTTTCTATATTCTTTGTTTCAGAGAACCACAACATACATCAGGTATTTTATCCATAGTATGACTTTTTTGTGAAAAGTCCTGAAGGAAATAGTAAAGTAATCATGACCTAAAAGTTTAAACTCATGCAAGATTAGGAATTAATCTTTCGCTGTTGAACTATTCGTAGATCTATAATATTACTCAAACAGGCAAATTTAGAAATAAGACAAATCGCCTCATACCAATTAAACAAAACACGAAAGCCGAAGCCAGTTTCTTCTCGATCCTTGACAAGCTCGGTTAGTTAGTCTTTGTTAGGATAAAATATACGCCCATTGTAAAAATCGGTAGATGTCCTCGCAAAGATATTTGACAGTCCTTAAAACAAAAGAACATAACTCTATGCATTTATCAATGATTTCCAGTCTTTCTGATTGAATTACTTGGTTCCATCTAAAGTAAATAGCTAAAAAAATGTGGAATATGTGCAACTGTAAATATAACAAAGGCAAAATATTCTTTTTTTAACATGTTAAAATTATAACTGAAAAAGTTTCATTCAAATTTGCTAGAAACAATTACGAGGCACAAACTAAAGAACAAAAATCGACATGTTTGGCGAACGCGGAAAACAAATGGCATTAATTTTATTGTTTTACATACGTTTAAAGCATGCATTTGTCTGACGAACTCAGGTGGATACATACTTTAACATAAGTAAATTAGCTTTTCTGCTCAATCCGCCAAAATTTAATTGTTTGGCGGTACAGTTCCATTTTGAGATAACTGAAAAAGTAGATTTCATTGCGACTTTATGCTGCTTTAGACAAAAAATTTGGCAATGGTTGCAATCGAAATAAATACGGTGCAATATAAGTCAAAGCGCATGAGTATATTCATGCTTATTTTCACACGTATATACATAATTGGACAGGTGTTTACATCAAGATCTCAACCCTGGTTAAAATAATTGTTATAACCGCCAGCGCAACCAATGAATCATTATTGATTAATTAGCTTCTTTAGTTTATTTGGCTGAGGATTAAAAATGCTGCATATAACTGCTCCAGCTGTGCGCAAAAACGTTTCGTAGTATCCTTTGTGCAAAACTTGGAGATTTACAGATATAATAGCAATTTCAATCAATTGATACGAATTCACTAATATGTGATCTAAGAAATAGGAGTAACTTCTTATTCTACGACAAAGCAACTTAGAAGTTTTATATGTTCGGGAGTACTTGGCATTAGAAATAATAATTAATGGGTTACCTTGTATTTTCTTTTTTGCAAATCTTACACTCTAGGTGCAAATGTCTCTCTGTATAAGCGTGTTACCATGTGCCGAATACAATTTCGCACTAATAGTATCGTAACATTACAGTTAAATACTGTTTGTTGCGAAGAACTAATATATATGCAAGTATGTATTAGGTGTTGCGAACCTAGTAACAAATTAGTTCAGTTGTGACCAGAAGGATAAACAAAGGCAGCATGAACGGAAAGTATAATCTCATGCACATTCGTTTCGTACTTACTGGCGACTCATCAGTAGGAGCCGGTAGTACGCCCTTTAGCCACTATATAAGCAAGTAAGCGAGCACGAAACGAATGTGCATGAGATGCTACCATAGAGAACAACCCGTCACGTATTCCACATTCTTTGACCCGAAGCGCATAATGGTTGGGAAAAAGTAATACCGGCTCGTACTGATGAGTCGCCAGTAAGCACAAAACGAATGATGCATGAGATTATACTTTCCGTTCACTTCGCGGGAGATTTTACCGTCTATTATTCACATTCTTTGACCAAAAATATATAGTAGGTTAAAGGGCGTAATGCCACTCCTACTGATGATGTAGGTCGTCTGTAAGCAAGCACGATATGTGCATGAGATTATACTTTCCATTCATGGGGAGATTGTACCGTCCTATTATTCCACATTCTTCTACCAAATATATAGTGGTTAAAGGGCGTAATACCGGCTCCTACTGATTAGTCGCCAGTAAGCACAGAAACGAATGTGCATGAGATTATACTTTCCGTTCATGCTGCCTTTGGTTTATCCTTCTGGTCACAACTGAACTAATTTGTTACTAGGTTCGCAACACCTAATACATACTAGTATCGTAACATATCAGTTGAGTCATTTAATATTTCATTTTATACTTTATTTTTATTTAATTGTTCAATCATTTTATAATTATAATCGGATTTACGAATCAAAACCGTAACTGTTCGTTTATCTGCTTTTACACTTTTACATCGATCGATATTAACTCACTTTTGAGACTTTGGTTTCTCTAATTGGGCTTTTATTTTTCATTTTAGTAAGTTAAAACCACTGAAGCAACGTCTAATTGCAACTAACCTTTCTAATATCTGAAAGCAGTTGTACCATTTTAATAATATAATTTCTCCTATAAAATGGCAATCCACCGACTTGCGTAAAATAATGACCATTACTAATAAATTTATAATCTTCGGTGTTTATATTTTGATCGTAATCTTGATTTACGTGAAATCATTTTTGATCCTTCATATTGTACAATTCTACTTTATTTAAGAGATCAAGCGTGTCTCGAAATTATTTTTTCAAAATTTAAATTTATAAAGGCTGTGGGATTGCTTTTGGATTCCCGTCAGTTTGTATTATGGAATATTGATCATTGACCTTATTAGACTTAGTGGCCACAAGTCACTCGTTCCAACTACTTTGTGTGCTTTCGGCATGCTGTAAAGTCTGGCCGCGTGTGCATCCACTGGTTTTGCAGCGGAACGGAAACTATGCCTGGAATTATTAATTTTCGCCCTCAAAAAGATAAAGCTCTTGAGTATCACAATTGTATTGTGGCTTGTGATCACAAAACATTCCTCACTGCCGATCGGAGGGATGTAGCCGGTCATGTCAGCGCATTATCGCAAGCCTAGAATTTAATTTTTTTCAATGTAGCAAAGGTGGCTGATCATATGTTCTTTATAAGCATGTTGCTCGCCAGGGCATACTAAATTTTCCCCTTATTGAGTTGCCATGCGTAACGATGTTTCATTTTGAATTAAGTTATTTTTGTGTGTAACGGTCACTCTATTCAAGATAATCAGACGTTATTTATATACTAAAGTGAAAGTTGTGTGTGCTGTGCCGCGAAGTGGCGCGGTGGATAGAATCACAGACCGATTCAAACCTGCCCCAGGCTGTGCCCTATCTACGTCAAATTCTGGACAACACGCGATGAGTTCTGAATAAGGACGAAACCGGTCTACTTGATGAACTGCCTTCTTCACGCTATAGAATACTTAGTTTAAGCTAACAAAAGTATGTAAAAAACGGGTTTGGTGCTTATATCAAGATCGTGACCTTGATGAAGTAATTATTATCTCCGATCGCGCAACCAATGTTCGTTTAATTATATGAATGTTCATTTCAATACCACTTTCCCATGTGATATCTGTTCTATAAAGACAGATTGGGGATGGGTGGTTGGAACTTTAGGACTAGAGGGATGCTATAGAGGTTCTACCCAAAGGAAAGTCTAACCAAGATACATTAGTTGATATATAACTGAAAATTGTGTGTTGTGTGCGGCAAGATGGCTTAGTGGTTAGACAACCAGATTCTGGATAAGTCGTGCCCAGGTTCGAGCCCTGTCCGTGGCAAATTCTGGACAGTACGTGATGAGTTCCCAATAAGGATAAAACCGGTCTATTGGATGAATTACCTTTTACACGCTATACAATACTTTGTTTTAAGCTAACAAATGTATGTGTATAATAGGTGAGACGTTCATATAAATACCCTGAACTTGATTAAAGTAATTATTATCTCCGCCCGTGTAAACAGTGTTCGTTTATTTAAATGGATACTTGTTTGAAGTAGGAGAAAGTCAAATAATTTACGCACAACAGATTCAGTTCAGGTCCGATGCTCGAACATGCTTTTTTCTGCTTATAGCCAAATTTGAGCAATTAGAAGAGTCATTTTCAGATTTTGGGCCTGAACTTAATAAGATATATGCTTATTGTCTGATTTGAATTATTCTAACAGACGTTATATTTTCTTTTAGATTATGCTTGTCTATAAAATAACAAAGAATAGTTATAAGCTACTGTTGGGCTGCGCGCAAAATTCAACTCACTTTGTATTTGGACATGCGAGCAAACACGCAATACTTTAATTTACAACCACCTGAATAAAACCATTTAAATTCTAAGAAAAATGACTGGAAATAAACTATATATATATACTTGAAACTTTGTAACCATAAGCAAAATTTAATTTAATTCTTTGATAAATATTGGCTTATTTATAAATAAATGTGCTAAATATGCCAGGTGTTAGTTTTAAATGAAGGTCTTTATTTAACATTAGTCATATTGAATTTTACAACACTACATCTGCCACTAGACACATCGACACTGATAATAATTACAAGCAATGGAATTACAATTTTCAAACTGTTAAGGCACGCTGTAGTACCATTAGAAATAAACCCTCGGAATTAAGAATTTTGTGTAAGTAATACAGAAATACATTAAGCCTGCATTAATTTTTACAAATGCCTCTGAAATTGTAGATATATTTTTAACTGTACGTTTTATAATTTTAAATCGTTGTACACATAGCCCTCCTGAAGAGTGCGTTTGATAATGGAAGCACATACATATAATTATATTCATATATATATCTAATTATATTCATATATATATATATATATATATATATATAATGCACTTCCATTTTAGGGTGCACTTAACTTATTTATTTATTTGAGATCCTTATTTATGAATGTACAGAACAAAATTTTGAGTTTGACAGTCAAATTATTAGTGTTCATAATACTACATTAAAAAATTTTCATTTTCGTCAATTATGCCATTTTCTAGAACAACCTATGTTTTCCAATGCCGCGTTTTTCGTACGTGGGTACTAGCTTTGCACAAACAGTTTCACAAAGTTCCAATTGATCAAACACTACATTTCCTTACATATGTCAGTATAAACTAAGAATTGTATAGTGTAGAAAAGGCAATTCATCCAGTACAATTTAAACAATAATTGATTGCGCGGGTGGTGGTAACAATTCTTTAAATCATATCTTTAAAGCATAGAAATTGTGCAGCCGACATTTCCAATCAAGTTCAATGTATGCGAGACTGCTAGAGGTGAGAGCCACATATCTAAATTTGATTTCCATATATATTCAATGCGGTTTGATCCTCGATAGTCAGTTTGCCGTCGTACTCTGATGATGATCATGGAAGGTCGAAACGCGTCAGTGCGTTGCGGCTGGCGGTAGTTTTGTTATGTTGTTCGACGACTGGTTAAATACAATGGGATTGGTGTTTACTTCAAGCTCGCAAACTTGATTTAAAGAATTCATCCAGTAGACCGGTTTCGTCCTTATTGGGAACTCATCATGTACTGGCCAGAATTTGCCACGAACAAGGCTCGAACCTGGGCACGTCTGCTTCGGAATCTGGTGCTCTAACCACTGAGCCATCCTGCCGAAACGTCGCCAGTAAACAAAGATGTAATAGAGCCGCATTTCCATTAAGACGAATAAAAACCCAGACCGATCGAAGATAATTTTTTTGTGCAAAGCTAGAACCCGCGTACGCAAAACGCGGCATTGGAAAATATGAAGCTGGCACTCCGCAATCAAATTTAAAAAAAACCTATGTTATTTGTTTTAATTTTCCGCTTTTAAACTTTAACAATTTGTGACTGGGCGGGGGCTTATTTAGATTGAACGTGGTGTACTGTTTAAAAAAAAACATGAGAATTACTACGTTTTGGTGATTTTCAGAACAATTCTATGAAATTTGCGTGATAATATTGCATATATATATTTTTTATCTTGGAACAAATTAATGACATTATTTTTGAATTATCAACATATATATATATATATATATATATATATATAAAATACAATTACCCAACTTAAATATTCAGAAGTTCCAACAACGTGAACATTTTACGTCGTTGGCGATGAATAAAGCAATAAAAAACAAATTTCTTCCATTCAGGTTAACAAGACCACCCGCTAAACCAGCATCAACAAGCATTCCATTGGATTAAAGCAATATTGGTTGCGCGGCGGTGATAATTACTTTAATCAGGGTTGCGAACTTGATATAAAAACCTGACCCATTAAGCACCTAAATTCGCCAGTATAAACTAAGAATTGTAAAGTGTAGGAAGGGCAATTTATCCAGTAGACCGGTTTTGTCCTTATTAGTAACTCGTCACGTACTGACCGTTATTTTCCGCGGACAAGATAGAGAAGATTTCACATATATCTTTGGGAAATGGAAGCAAAGCAAAAAATAAGGACATCCGGTAAATTAGTGAGGGTAGAGTCATATTGATAGCCTAATAAGGAGAACTAACTCGTGATTTAATGAAGTATTATATTTATTTGTACACCGGAGCGAAGAAATATTTGACGACAAGAATGAAATGGTTCCAAGCCATGAGAGCAATAATTCAACAAAAATTCCTTTCCTATTAAATTTTTGTTTGGATTTAATTTACTGAATTGCTTGAGCTATCATTGTCGGTGAAATTTAAAACCAATGCAGAATTCAGGTATCGCCATCTGTTGATGTCAAGTTTGCGGAAGAATAGTTTAAAAGGAGATCGTATAGTTGCCTATAAGCCTAGTATCATCAGAGAAGAAGAAATTTATATTACATATCTTGAGTTTGTGGAATAGCTGGACTTGTGTAAATGCGAATTGCCGACGGGAGTCTAAAGCTATTCGTTTGCACATTTTGACGCACAATGCCGGATTGTTTATCATTAGGCCAATAAGAACGTCAATAAGTGAAGAAGAGAGCACAGGTTTGTGACGAATTGTGGCGTCTTGAATTCCGGGCATTATTTTGCTCGCCCTAAATAGTGTGCTTAGCTTGATTGAAGCCCGTATGCGCTGGTTGGATGTAGAGCAGGTTATAGGTAATGTAATTGCATCCCGAACTTTGAAAAAGTAAGATTTTATGCTGGTTGGTGTTATTATTGCACTTTAGTGCATGGCGCTGCCAATTTGGCTAAATTTGTTTCCAAACAATGTAACGTCTGGATGTGTGTTGGGTCTCCATTGACGCAGTGAGGATAAAGGGCTCTTGGTGATTATATAGTTTGCACTATAGTTTTCGCAAAGATCCGATTGATCCCCATTTTCAAGTACGCTTTGGCTTCGAACTCGGTGTGCCTGGGTGCTGATTCGACCTCCGAAGGCTTCAACATTGTTCTTAGTAACCACTGGAAATGAGATACGATTTAATCTTCTTTGATTGACGAAGTTTTGACTCTCCTTTTCCAGAATCATCATCAGGCTTCTAATCACACACACATACACCGTACAATGCTCAAAAGAGTAGATTTAAGCAAATGTGGTAACCTCGCTCAGAAAAAGTTCTATTTATAAATTTAAAAAAATCTATTGACACACTATTGGTTTTAAATATAGTGTTGGTCTCTGTAACTAAATTCTATATGTGCATATGCATGAAGCACGTGAAAACATCCGCAAAACAACTATATATATATATATATATATATATATATATATATATATATATATATATATATATATATATGCCTATATACAATAAGTTGCTGACCAACCCTTAACTCAGTACATCTGCAGCTATCTCCAAATTATATACAAGTATACATAATCTCATCCCCAATTATTGCAGAATGTTAATGAGAGTGGGAGAAAAGTATCGAACACGTGTAGGTATACCTGTACTGTTACAATGTCACGGTAATTAAAGTTAAAGTTTAAAACTGCAAAAAACCAAACATACTTCATAGTCAGATACTGTTTGTGGCGGAGAACTACTACATATGCAATTGCGTAGTAGGTGTTGCGCACCTAGTAACAGTTTTTTTCAAATATGATCCGAATCAGCAACCAACCACAACGAGTACGAACTCAATGCGCACTTGTAAATGGGGATCAATGGTGTATTTGCGAAACTGATAGTGCAAAGCGACAACTCGTAAACGCAAATAGTGACATGCTTTATCATCGGCGGATGATTTTTTACAGTTAAATTGACATAATTTTTATAGCAAGGATAAAATTACAGGAAAAGTTGTAATAAACAGACGGTATAGTGAACAAATAGATTAAAATTTGGCCTCATTTGTGTCAAAAAGAATTGAAAGAGTTGGTGGCCACTGGACTGCATAGACAGATGAATCGTGATCCAGGATCGTTAGATAAACTACAAAGGCGGCATGTTCTAAAGAGTTTGAGTTAGTTAGACGCTTGAGCTGGAGAGAAGATTGTGCATATGCGCTTAATATCTCTCACGGTCAACTGCAAGTTTATATAATTAAACGAACATTGGTTGCGCGGGCGGTGATAACAATTATTATATCAAGATCGCAACCTTGATTATAATAATTGTTATCACCGCCCGCGCAACTAATGTTCGTTTAATTATATAAATGTTCATTTCAATACCACTTCCCCATGTAATGTGGTGTCTGTTCAGTAATGACAGATTGGGCATGGTTAGTTGGAACTTTGGGTCTAAATGGATGCCATATGAGCTCCACCTAAAGGAAAAATTGACTAACCAAGTTACATTAGTTAGTATATAACTGAAAATTGTGTGTAGTGTAGTGTGCGGCAGGATAGCTCAGTGGTTAGAGCACCAGATTCCGAAGCAGACGTGCCCAGGTTCGTATCCTGTCCGCGGCAAATTCTGGCCAGTACTTGATGAGTTCCCAATAAGGACGAAACCGGTCTACTGGATGAATTGCCTTTTCTACACTATACAATTCTTAGTTTATACTGACATATGTAAGTAATTAATGGGTCAGGTGTTTATATCAAGACCGCAACCTTGATTATAATAACTGCAAGTTTGTTTCGAAAAGAGAATATTCTTTGATGTGGAGTAGATCATCAATGTGTACAGTACGGAACAGACACGTTTAATTTATTAAGCACACTTCTAACACATTCGTAAAACGATATGCCTGCAGTTTATTGCTCTGTGGTGTGAGGGACTTATAGTTAAAGAAAATTGATGAGAAGAACTTCGATGCAAAGTGATTATGACTGAAAGTTGTAGTGAGCGGGATTCGAACAAAGCTGACCAGAGCGGGGACGTGGACTGACGAGTTTGAATATTGTCTGCTTGATGGTAAGCTAATACTCGTTCTTCAAACGAACTTTCAAATTCAACACTTGTTGGGTGGTTTAGAAATTTGAAGGTTGTGAAAACTGATCGATGCAAACAACAATTGAATGTAAATAAACTAAAGTGGAGAATAAATCTACTGATCGAATGAAAAATTAATAGAGCACTATGGAGTTATGTAATTTCTTGACAATATACATAAATCCATCGATTGATGCGACACTTCAAGTAGTGAGAATTATAATGATATATATGTTGATTAAACACGAAACAATCTTAAATTACATTTTAATAGATGAAATTCATTCGTAAATTCGAAATTCTAAGAATCAAATTAATAGGTCACCACCGGTTGAGGCGCATCTTGAAAAGTATAAAACTATCAATAATCCTAAATACACACATTATTGAATATATATACATATATATATATATATATATATATATATATATATATATGCAATACATAAATAGTACTAACTCAGAAAATTTCCATTTAATTCTTGGGGGAACTATGTATATTCGATTTGTAATTTATGACCATGTGATGTTAAACATATTCGAAATAATGTGATACAGACAAACTTGGATTACAACAAATTTATAAATCAATTTTAGGATTATCGTTTAACTTTTTGCTTGATTGCTTGGTTTCTAATTGTATCTATTAACTTAGTTTCTTTATGTAGTGTAACACCTTTTCATAACCCATCACTTTTGATTTTAAATAAAGACAGCTTAACTTTGCTGTATTACTTTTATCTTTCTTTCAAAAGGCAATTTTCGAATTTCTTTTACCTTACTAGCTCATTGAATCTTTTTATATTTTGTTTTCATTTTTGCTAATTCATAATTATATACAGTTAGAAAAAGGCGACTTTTGTTTCCAGAGTAACTTGCTTTTTTTTACCTGGATGCCACTTGTAAATAAATCATGTAAGAAAGTAAGTGCAAAAGAACAAATCTGACGTGTGCAAAGAGAAATTGACATTTATCACATTAGTTTCACTTGAATGAGCGACATACGTGAAGTTAATTATATGTAACTGATTACTTATCAGTCCTAAAAAAATGCACATACACAGAGGCGTGGCGTACGCTTAGTTAGTGAATCGTAAGATGTTGTCAGATCCCTTTAATTTCACTTTGATGAGTATACACGTACAGTAACTGATTAATTCTCATCCAAATTAAACGAGAGCACATACACACATGAAAGGTATACGTTTATATTGAGAATCATCGGTAAGCGTTATTAGATCACTGTAATTTCACTTTAATTGAATGTACACTAGCAGACACGTGCACACATAATTGACACATGCACACATATGTAGTGAAAAAATAATGCTTAATAGATCTACCAGTAAGAATAAATGAAACAGTTTAATCTAAATGATGGTCAAATTTTTATTGGGATACGCTTTCCGTTGAGAAAAGTTTTCAACTTCGGAAACTGAAATATTAGGGTTAAAATTGAAGACAAGTGGATGCAAACACTACTTACTTTACTTTACTTTACTGCGGCTGACTCCTTTTGGAGGATAAGCCAGCTCCAAGTCATTTCATGGAGTTTCTTGGGAATTTGGTACAAGTGGTGTCCCCTCACCTTGGTGGGGCCAACAAAGGCAGATAATAAATATAATTCCTTTCGCAAATCATACTTCGTTTAGAATATAAATTTAGCATCTGTTAAATTAGTGTGCTTTCTTGCTAATAAATTATTTCCGGTATATATATATATATATATATATATATATATATATATATATATATATATAACTTCAGACTACAGCAATTCGAACTAGAGTGGAAAACATCAAGAAGGCTGTCCTAAACTTACCATTTAGAAGCGATGTTTCAGCCTCAATAAATACACGACGGTTAAGTAGAATAACTAAGGAAATTTTACCAGGGTTAAAGTCAATCTCATACTTAGTACACAGAGAATCATGAGGCTGGATGCCAAGGATCAATTGTCAATTCTTTCCAAATCATTTATAGTCTATGAATTCTGAAGTATGTGCTGTAGAACATATATTAGACGCATGAAAAAGCAATTGATCAACGGAATCAAACAACATTTACCGGAGGAAAATAAGTTATTTCTGATTATACATTGGACATGGGGCACCCAGTCAATTTGATTAATTTCTCAATTCTACATAAAGCAAAATCAGAAAAATTATTTTATATTTATGAAGCCCTTTATATAAAACAACAAAAATCTGCCCTATATATTAAAAAGTTTCATCAACAGGATATTCTAATCAACTGGCCACGAATCAAAAAACCAAAAACCGAGAACTCACCAATGTTCCTTTTTAGAGCTGGCATGAATTAAACAGAAGGCCATCGCAGAAGTGCACTTATTCAGATGAAGCTGTCAGCACAATGATGGAAGCAGTCTTCGAGTAGCGGAAGTGACTATAAAATAATAAATGATTGTATTTTTTTAATCTAAATTGATGCGCTTTATACAAGCAAAATCAAATAAATAATTGATTAAAAATAAAGCATTCGTGTTGAGTTAAATAAAACGTCTTCCTACGGATTGGAAAAGTTAGTAAGAGTATTATCTGTTCAATTGAACATTTTGACTGTGAAGGTAGAGATAATCAAGTATCGGATGGATGATAGACTATTAATAAATTCTGAAGGGATCCATATAAACGATCCAACCAATATAGGTAAAATCAACATTTCCGATCGCATCAAAGAGACATCGGACAGACATATGCAGGTTTTTTCAACGAAATCGACGAATTGTTCCAACCGTCATCAGAACTTAAGCCTATGCTTGCACACTTGGATGTGGAAAGGCCCCAGTTGTGGTTCGAAAATTTGAATCCTCTGTTCGAGTGCAAGAATTTTCATTAGAAGCACCCATTGTGCGCGTGAATGTCCAGGAATTAGTTGACCGGATAGTTGTAGTCCAATTAGAATTGAGTGTCGACCTACCGTATGAAGAATATGAGGGACCAGTGATGGATCATTTCAGAGCGAGGCCTTAGGAGGTGTTTTGAGAATTGTACAGACTGAAACCAATTCCGGGTGAGATGCCCCTTGATACAATGGCACGCATCAAACGGTGGTTGCCCAAGCTTACTGGGTCTTTGCCCGGGTTACAACCACATGACGCCATCATGTTTATGCTGCTGGATCCTACCAGATATTGCAAAATATCGATCACACAGAGAGGTCTAGAAGGAAGAACTCCGGCTCTTCAAAGATGATGCACGATAACCAACAAATTGGCTATTGCGACTCCACACATAGGTCCCGTCACTACGTTTGGGCAGCAGCCACATAATTTATTGGATTTTTTGCGGCATAATCAGCGATTCCGGAACGGACGGCGACAGACAGCGGCTGGGAAGCAATATCAATATATAAAGTTACCAGCTACGACGAATACATCGTCTAAGGGTCAGCAAAATCAGTGTTTTTCTCCAAGCAATAGGGTGCACCATCTCACCAATATTGATAGTCGGGGTGAATGCCAAAAAGATAAATCATTTGGATTCTCAAATTTATAGATCGAGAGACAAAGATAAGCAGAGCACCTTAAAATCTGATCAGAATCAGATGGCCTTCGAAGAATAAGAATTATGGGAAACAAAAGTACTTTAGATAAATTAAAATTTTTAGAACTATTCAACGGAGAGCCAGTGATTATGCAATTGATTACTGGAGCTGGTTAGTCGGTATTACCAATGACTTGTGTAAAATATACGGGATCAAATATTTTGATCAGGCATCGGGTGCGTCTATGTTTCCTGCGGGCTAATGGATCAGTAACTTATTAATAAATGATGATATTTACAATATGTCTTTTGCTGTAACGAATGCACAAACGCTCCTTTTTTATTAGAAAATTGGTTAAGACGATCTATTGTCAAAATAAACGTATATGTCCCTTAAGGCCGAAAAACACGAATTCCAAAATGTCGATATGTAGCCCAACGGTACAGGGGGAGACCAGGTGTCTGTCCGGGTGGTGGAATGAGCTTCAAAGCCAATACAACACCATATTCCGACACTCTGATTGCGATGAATGTCCAGAATCAACGGTCTGTCGCTCTAGACTGTGGCTAGAATTAAATGAAAATCACGAACTACAAAAATATATGCTGCTCTTCCAAAGAAACTAGCAGCAATGACTCGGGAAACGGAAGACATGATAGATGTTGGCATTCATGAACCATTCTCGCCTTTTCGAGCTCCTATGGTTAACTTTAAGATGATGGATGGTTTGTTGCGACAGGCAATTAAACTCTGTGACTATAACTGATCCGTATCCTATGCCGGCTCTGCGTGATCTATTTCTACAGCTAGCGGGAGGCAAATGATTTTCCGTAATTGGACCTTAACAAATATTTTGGCAAATTAGCGTTCGGCCCGATGACCGGTTGACGTGAGCGGTTCAGGTATCCCAAGGTCATTTCAAATTCACTCGGGTACCATTTGGAATTTAGATCGCACCGAAAGTGTTACAAAGAATGATGGACCCTTTCGCGTCCTACTTACGACGTACAATAGCTTATGTTGGCAATTTTAATATATGGGCCATTCCTGAATACGTATTACGCTGCAGAAGATGTTGTCCGTATCCGTCATATGAAGATAACATTTTATTCCAGGAAAAGGTCAGATATGTCGGCAAGTGTGTATCCTGGGTCACTCAGTCTCGGTAGAGGGATGTATACAAATAGATTTAAATGTACCACCTATCAAGGACTATCCAGAAAACATTTGCGCTGGTTTATTGGTATAGTGAATTTCTATAGACTCTATCTCTATACGAGCAGATTTGATGGCTTTCCGCATGCAATGTTGGGATATCCCGATGCATGGGCGCCTCATGGAGCCATTGCAGTCGCGATTGTATTGGCTAGGCATGTCTCTAGAAATGCGTAGCTATTGTTTTAAACCACAAAATTAGAAGGGTCATCTCTATTACTTACAATGCCACTGCACATAACCAGTTTCTTCATATTGTTTTTGTTGGTTCACTGACGGTGGCTCGTGGCGAGGTAGCCTATTTGTTTTCCATTGTGTACAAGTTTATTCGATGGGTCGAGTTTGTACCACTGAAGAAAATCACAACAGAGAAGACTATAAAGTGTTTAGAAGAGCGATGGTGCACCACAAGTTATTTTTACCGACCAGGATGCACAGTTCGAGCCAAGGTCTTTGGAGGGCATATTAGATTGCCAGGTGAACCAGCAATCCCCGAATTCCATGAGCGCTGTACGATAACGTATGTTGTGAAGCGCCTAAAACAGCTAACTGAATATGTGGGCGTCACACAGCGACAAGCCTATGCAAGACGACTTACACGCACTCGCCTAAGAGTCGCGAAGTTCGATCCCATGAACTACAGGTTGTAAGTTATGGTCCGTATCGTTAGGAAAATTTGGACACAGTGCACAACACAGTTATCTTTAACATGCCCAATGGAACACGGGCCGTCTCACATGATCGTTTAATTGGGGTGCCAAAGCCGACTCCTGAGATGGGATGAAGTTTCAATAGCCTATTTGAGATAGAGTAGTCACCAATAGTCCTATCTATGGCTAGCATAATTTCAATAGGTAGTTCTCGCAGAAGTGCACGAATTAAGATGAAGCAGTCAGCACAATGATGGAAGCAGACTTCGAGCCGCAGAAGTGAATATAATATATTAAATATTTTTATTTGTTTTACTAAATTGATGCGCTTTATACGAGCAAAATCATATATATATTTGATTAAACATAAAGCATTTGCATTGAATTAAATAAAATGGCTTCTGACGGATTGGAAATATCAGTAAGAGCGTTATATGCACAACTGAACACTTAGACTGCAGAGAAAGGGATAACTAAGTCTCGGCTGGATGATACGCTAATAATAAATTCTGAAGGAATCCGCATTAACGACTCAACAAATATTGATATCAAATAAAAATCGTAAAATGACAACAAAATTTCTAAATGAAAATATTTTAAAAGTGGAATCTAAGCAGTCATCATGAAGGAAATATATAATCAGATGTACAAATGCATCTTTTGATTACTGGCGACTTATCAGTATGAGTCTGTAATACGCCCTCTAGCCGTTACATATGTCAAGATCTTGTAATTGTCGATTTGGTGCAATTTGGCATATTTTTAAATCCATTTTGCTGGTTCCATGTACCGACTGGGCATCCATAGTGTTGGTACCATGTACCTATACGGAAACATTAGTTTTGGCATTAGGTATTGCCAGAACAACCTTAGTTTTTGTAAAAGTTACATCTCTGTATATAAAATATATAATCAGTTGTCTTTGAATTCGCATTGCCAAATACTTTGTGTGAAGTTACCTCCACCACTGCAGGTTTGCACAGTACTATAAGAGATTGTACTGTCCAACTGTCTCAAAGTTCTCACCCAAATGTATAGAGGGTAAAGAGCGTAAAACCGTATCCTACTGATGAGTTGCCAGCAAGCACGAAATGAATGTTTAAATGGGATTATACTTTCCGTTTATGCTAAATTTCGCTTGTCCTTCTGGTCATATTCGAACAAATTTGTTACAAGGTGCGCAACACCTAATACACAATTACCTATTTTGTTTGGTTTTGAAGTAATTTGCTGCTCCTTTCTCTGTAAGATTTGCATTTTGACATAAAAATATGTAGTTCAAAACGGCCTTGTTTATATATAGTAGATGTGTCAAAACGTTTTGTATTTTTCTATGAGAAGGAATAAATATTTTTAGATTAGAATCTGATACCTTGATTATCATTGGTTTTCTGCTAATTTACAATCTAATTAAAAAATAGACCTTGTTATGGTAATTATTCTTTAAATCAAGTTTGAGAGCTTGAAGTAAGCATCAATAACATTGAATTTAACCAGTCGTCAGACAACATAGCTAAACTACCGCCAGTCGCACGCACTGACGCGTTTCGACCTCCCATGTTGGTCATCAGAGTACGACGCCAAATTGACCTGCAAAGGATCAAGCCACATTGCATATATATGGAAAGCAAACTAATATTGCTACTAATACTTCTTCAACTATTACTTCTGCCACCACTACTAATAGTACGACTACTGTTATTATTAATACTATTACTACTACTACTACAATTAATATCACTAATACCACTACTACTACTACTACTTCTACTACTACTTCTACTACTTCTACTACTACTGCTACTACCACTGCTACTACTACTACTACTACTACTTCTCTGAAATAGGTATTGATGAACTATTTCCTGGCTAATAGTATAACAAATAATGTTTTACATATTGCACAAAACTCTGAATATGAATGACTGACAAACAAATGCTTATTCTAATTCTGCGCCATTTAGTATAGGAGATTTTGTAACCCTGCGACCATACAGAGCGCGGTGCCGTCAAATACCATAGGCAACATTGATCGAAATGTCCAAATTTGATTGAGTTTCGGGGTTGTTAGCAGATTTTATTGCAAAAAAATTACAGAGAAAAATAATTTATCGTCTTAATGTTTCACGATTTATCTGCACCGTAAATGTTTCGCTAAATGGGAATAATTGCTTTAATAAATTTCGGTCATTCGTGTTTACCATCTAAATAGAACAGGCTAGAAAAAGAAGCGAATCTGCCGTTTACTGCTGAGGTCGGTAATTCCATCGCGAAGTTTACACACCACTCGTCCACCTCTCTGTTTACGTCTGCAACTCAACAACTGAGGAAGTCCAGCCGAAATATAGTCAAGATTACACGTTTTGCTGACAGACCTACATCAACTGTTAGCAACCCGTCTCCAAGTGTGCAAAAGAACTTGACAGGACAACCAGCTAATATGAATGATGTCAAACTAACAAAGATAAATAGAAGGCATGCAAAGCGTAATCGCACCATAACATCCAATGTGAATTTGACGAGCTCAAGTCAGAATGCCAGCAATGGATCCTTAGTCAAACTATGCGATGGGCTGATTACGAATCCCCTGCGTATCAGGAGTTATCTAACAAATGCTAATCGGTCACAGGCGCAAAACATTGATGCTGTTGGCAATAACAATGGTTTCTTCAGGAAAGCTACAGTGTTATATTCGCCATTTGAATATGTAAGTTGCTCATTTTGAAAAAATAAGTAATTAAAATATTTTTACGTGTATAGTACAGATATACAGAAGTAACGATGAATTCTGCAGGAAAGAAACAAGGCCACGCTTATTTGCTTTGAGGCAATACAGAAAATCACATAGCCAAAAGAGTTGTCTATTGCGTGAAAATTTCTTAGACAAATTTTAAAAAAAGTGTAAGAAAGAACGAATGCATTGACCAGAAGATGGTTTGCATTTGGCATCATATTCGGTGGATTATTTATAACAATAAACTGTATATATATGAGAACACAACCTTTCCATGGAATAACATTTATTAATAAATCTGATTTATATTATTCTAGATTCGTTCATCCAATCCCAACTGTTCATTTGTAATAACCAATCCACTCTTCGCTATGTCAGTATTTGTTTTGTGCAATTTAAACCACTCCTTTTGCGTAACGTCATGTGGTGTGTCATCACTTTCATTGTAATTGCGTCCGTAATTGATGGGTGTGTCGTATTTTGCGGAACGAAAACTATTTTTAAAGGCCTGTTAGTTATGATTTTGTTCCAGTCCAATTCAATTTATTTTTGAATTACTTTCTGCACGTTTCAGCAGGGGTTCAGCCTATTAATTTCAATAGCTTCAAAAGCCAGAAGCATTTTTTTCTGTTTTTGCCTTGTACAGAACTGAAACATTGTTAATACTAGCAGCATGGCCTGTGAGTAGTACATGTTCGCAAATTGCTGATTCTTGTGCAGGAGCTGCACACTTTTTAATATTTTTTGAGGGAGATGCTGATTTATTCTAGTATCAAGCCCCTTGTTTGATCTGCTGATGTACTGAGCGTTGCAGGTACATTGAAATTTGTATACAGATAAAGGTGGTGACGTCACAGAGAGGCTATCTTTTTCATTCGTACGCATCAGTATTTTTTGTCGAACACCACTCTCACCTGTATTGATGGAAACTGTGCTTTAATCGCACGAACTACTTTTCTTGTGAAGATCTCAGCCGGAAGATTACCTCCAAAGGGTACACTAAGCGTCAATCTCTGGGGTGTTTTGTTTTCCTCGAAATTGGTCTCGATTTGTAATCGATGAACCAGTCCGGATAGCCATTATTTCCCAACGATTAGTGGAATGGAGTACGTTGTACACGATAGATTTCAATTTGTGGAATAAATCGCGACTTGAATTTAAAAGAGAGGAAAATGTTGTCCATCGATATAAAGTCCCTCTTTACTGGCGTTCCAATAAATATAACTGTAAATATCCTATGTAAATAACTAGGATCATCAGGAGCGGAAACACTGATAGAAGTGGACGACATAAGAGAACTACTTTTATTATGTACTACAACGTACAATTCGTATTCCAAGGAGTCTTTTACAGACAAATTGACGGCATAGGTGTGGGTAGTCCTCTTGGAACAGTATTGGCAGACATAAATGCATCATTTTGAAACAACTAGATTAAAATCATTTATCAATGAAGCTCATTCTTACATACGCTTCGAGGACGATGCTTTCATGGTCGTTGAAAAGGATGAAGATACAAATGCACTGCTACATCACATAAATAAGGTAGACCAAGCAATCAAGTTTACAGAACAAGACGGATGTTTATCCTTTCTAGATGTAGGAACAACGAGAGGTGAAGAAGGTACCATCTCAAGGTCAGTTCACAAGAAATCAAGCTGGACTGGTCAATATATTCATTATTTCAGTAGTGTACCAAGGGCGTACAAAAGGAAACTAATAATAAATTTGGGAAAACAATGAAACGTAGGATTTGGTAACTGAACAACATTAATTAGAGCTAAATTGTTTCAAGTGAAACATTGAGAAATAATGGCCATCCGAACTAGTTCATCGAACCAACTTGAGGCAACGCAACACAATCAAGACCAATTTCGAGGAAAACAAGACACCCAAGAGAGTAACGTTTAGTGTTCCCTTTCAAAGTGATTTTACAGCTGAAATCTTCTAAAGAAAAGTAATTCGAGCGAATAAAGCACAGTTTCCACCAATACAGATGAGCGTGTTCAACACAACAAAACTGATGGGCACGGATGAAAAACATAGCCTCTCTGTGGCGTCAACACCTTTGTCTGTATACAAATTTCAATGTACCTGCAACGCTCAGTAAATCGGCAGATCAAAAAAGAGGCTTGAAACTAGAATAAATCACAATCTCCCTCAAAAACTACTAAAGAGTGGTGCAGCTCCTGCAAAAAATCAGCAATTTACGAACGTGTACTACTCACAGGTCATTTTGTTAGTAGTAACAAATTTTCTGTTCTGTGCAAGGCAAAACAGAAAAAATGCTTCTGGCATTTGAAGCTATTGCTGTTAATAAGCTGAACCCCTGCTTAAACGTGCAGAAAGTAATTCAAAAATAAATTAAACCGGACTGGAACGAAGTCATAACTGACAGGCCTTCAAAAATAGCCTACGTTCTGCAAAATACGACACACCCATCAATTACGGACGCAATTTCAATGAAAGCGATGACACACCACATGACGTTACGCAAAAGGAGTGGTCCAAATTGCGCAAAACAAAGACTGACAGCAAAGAGTGGATTGGTTTCGACAAATGTACAGTTGAGATTGAATGAACGAATATACTGAGGAATCCAGAATAATGGCTGTAAATACTAATAGAAATATGATTTATTAATAAATGTTATTCCGTTGAATAAAATATGTGTTCTCTTATCTAAAAAATGGCGAAACTTGTAACCATCTATATATATATATATATATATATATATATATATATTCCTTTTAAAATGCGAGCTTTAATAAAATTCATTGTACCCTTCCGTTGTGCAAAAACAAAAAGATATTTTATCAGATACAAAAAACATTTATTTCTCATTATCTCCTCAATTATCTACTAATGCACATATCTTTATATACAAATTGGAACACAAAACAAGTTAGAAATATGGAAACATAGAGAGAGTGTGAAAAAACGGAAACCGATCAATTGCGTGCGTCACATCCTGTTCAAGCTGAATGCATGAACATGGTTCTTCTACTTGCATAAATTTGGCTGCAATTTGTTTATCCATAAGGCTTCGTATGAGGCTAGCCCTCTTTTGTTATTGCATTTAGTAATTATTTTCAATGCTACGTCTGGAGAACATACGTGCGATGTTGCGATGATGTGTTGCGCAATTGCAGACGTGTATTCGCCATTTGACTTAAAACAGGCGTTCAAGTTACAAATTTCTCTAATTCGAGTAATTTACCGTCTGGTCGATCGGCCAACGTAAGTTGATCGACAACTTGCGCATCTATATTGGTAAATAATATTTGATATCGACATTATCGGCCGTTACTCTTTGATTGCTAGTAAAGGCAAGTGTGTTACCCTAAATAACACTCGTAGTTTGGCTGCATTAAATGTGCGTGTTAATGCTGCTTCAACTTTCTTTTGTGCCATTCGGGAAACTGCATCCCCTTAAATGGGATGTTCATGTAGACTGTTTTCTATTGTGGCCCGTAATACGTCTGTTTCTGTTTAATTCCCCTTTTAATAATTGATTCATTTAATTGCCTGGGATAGCCATTCGACATTAAATCGTTAATTACTTTATTATATTCGTTTTCTTTTGAATCTTGACTAACCAACATGTCAATTCTTGAAAAGTACACGAACTGTTGATAATTTATATTAAAATGGCGCAAAGCTGCTGTAATGCAAATACTGTGTAGACTATGCTTGTTTATGGTAAATTGTTCTGTTTTAATTTACCATTAGTTTCATGCTTTGACGTGAAGCCGATATTCTTATGTGCTTTGTTGAAACTTTGAAGCAATGTTCGTGATTGCGACCTGTTCTTAAGTACAAGAAATATATCATCCACGTACCGTATATATTGAGCACATTTACTTATGTCACTCTTTAATGATGTGTTCTCTAGGTGCCCTAGAAAAATCTCAGCCAACACTGGAGATAAGGGGCTTCCCATTGCGACACCATCAGTCTGTTTGTAGATGCTTCCATTAAAACGAAATCGTACGTCTTTCGTGCATAATAAGATAAGCTTGCGTAGAGTGTGACCTGGCATTGGCTATGGTAATATAGTCGTGTTCTACCGCTTTGACTATAATGTCAATGGTTTCATCAATTGTAACATTTGTAAACAAAGACGTAACATCAAAAGATACCATAATCTTGTTTTTAACATTTATATCTTGAATTTTGTTTACAAACTCAAACGAATCGGCAACCGAATAATTACCTAGTAGTTTACGTAATGGTTCAAGTAAACGAACTAGCCATTTAGCTAGTGCATGAAACGGAGAATTTATCATTGATAAAATTGGCCTCATAGGACAATCTTTTTTGTGTGTTTTTGGCAATCCGTACATTGTTGGTGTAGATGATACAACTGGCTTGAGCTTCTGTGCAGTGGCCTCATCAATTAAACCGGCATCTTTCAAAATCTTAATTTCCTTTATTTGTTTGCGCTCCATTTTTTCTATTTCATCTGATTTATCGTCTAGACGTGTGAATTTTGTAATGTCTTTAGCACGTATTTGATGTTATGTAGGTAGTCAGATTTGTCCATTAAAACTAAGCTCTTGCCTTTATCACCGCGTAGTTTTTTTATGCCAGCATTTCTGCTGATTCAACAGAGAACATAAGAATATGGGCTTCACGTCAGATCATGAGAAAGATGATAGTCTGCTCTTCCTAGATGTACTATTAAAGGAAGAAACTAATGGTAAATAAAACAGAACAATTTACCATAAACCAACATGGTCTGCACAGTATTTGCGTTACAGCAATTTCGTGCCGTTTCTATATAAATTATCAACAGTTCGTGGCTGTACTTGAAGAATTGACAGGTTTGTTAGTCAAGATTCAAAAGAATACGAATATAATAAAGTAATGAACGATTTGATGTATAATGACTATCCCAAACAACTAATTGAAACAATTATTAAAAAGGGAATTAAACAGAAACAGACTTATTACGGGCCACAATAGAAAACAGTCTACATGAACATCCCATTTAAGGGGATACAGTTTCCCGAATAGCACAAAAAGAAATTGAAGCAGCATTAACACACATATTTAATGCAACTAAACTACGAGTGTTATTTAAGGTGACACACTTGCCTTTACCAGCAATCAAAGAGAAACAGCCGTTAATGTCGATATTAAATATTATTTACCAATATACATGCGCACGTTGTCGATCAACTTACGTAGGCCGATCGACCAGACGGTTAATTACTCGAATTAGAGAACATTGCAACTTGAACGCCTGTTTTAAATCAAATGGTGAATACACGTCTGCTATTGCGCAACATATCATCGAAACATCGCACGTATGTTCTCCAGACGTAGCATTCAAAGTAATTACTAAATGCAAAAACAAAAGGGAGCTAGCCACATACGAAGTCTTATGGATAAACAAATTGCAGCCGGATTTATGTAAGCAGATTAGTGATAAATTGTAGATTGAGTTGAACTAGCTGTGACATGTAATTGATTTCATTGTTTTTACACTCTCCCTATGTTTACATTTCAACCTTGTTTTGCTTTCCAATTCTATGTATAAAGATGTGCCCATTAGTAGATCTTGTGAGATGAAGGCAGCAAATTTTTCAAAGTCTGCTGATAAAATTCTTTTGATTTTACATATAGAAAGGGTAAATTAATGATATATATATATATATATATATATATATATATATATATATATATATATATATATATATATTCTTCAAGTGAGCCTTAATAAAATTCATTATATCATTTCCATGTACAAAAAAGAAAAAGAAATTTTTCTGATACAAGAACGGGTTCTCTATCATATTCTTCTCAAATATCTACAAATGATCATCTCTTTATATATAATTTGAAAGGCCAAACGAAATAGAAATATGAACATCGAGGGAGTGTGAAATAAGGGAAAAACCAATCAGTTGCGTGTAACACCTCCAGTTCCAGCTCAATGCCTTAACGTATATATATATATATATATATATATATATATATATATATATATATATAGCTGCAAGGCATATTCACATAGACGAATTTTAGAAGCATTTTAGTTGTACATTTATAAATCTATATTTTAGTGTATCATTTCAATTTATTCGTAGTCATTATATTAACCTAACTAAAATGTCCATTTTGGTTAATTACGTGACAAGTCTTTCTGCTTTATTTGCTCAGTTAAGCTTAATTCTTTATTAAAGCCTTCCGCTGGCATAATGAAATTAACTGTTACTTGATAAAGCACAAACACAGACAAATGTTGACTTGTTATACTGTGTTCTGTCATATTCCAGTTAAATGATACACACTAGAGTTTTCTGTTTCATATTTAGAGTGCGTTTCCTCACATGCACAATTTTACTTTACCAACAGTATTTAACAAATCATCAGTTTCATTTGGTCGTGCTTCCAGCTATGTCACAGAGCGGGCAATGTAGTCACACTGCCTACATTCTGGTGATTGCAGAGAAGGTTACCAAACAGCTCTGTTAGATCAATTATAAACTTAACATCCATTATATCACACGGTAACATTAGTTTTTTACTATCTATTTCTACTTATATTACTCATTTAAGAGTTAGTTGCTTAATCTAGGATTAATTTCAAATTTTAATAATAAAATAATTTCTCAATCCTTAAGGTTAGATAGTAGTACTGTCTTGATTTAATTATTCAGTGTTTCTAGACTCAGTTTTTTAATAATATTGATTAAGCACCACTCCAACATAATGTCGTATTCAGCTCTTAAATAGCATAATTATCTATCCATTTTCTGTATAGTATCAGGAAACATGCAGTTTTAAATAAATTATTGAATAAAGTTAAAGTTGTAGAAGTTGTCATAATTATATCACTGCTTCCCTTTGCAAACATCTCCCAGTTGATTCAGGAATGCGTAATATGTTCTTTTATAACTATGTTTTACTGAACATTGGGGCACCGAGATTAACATTTAAGAATATTTATTTCTGTCTCGGTATCTTAAAGAAGTTAATAACCTCATTATCTTAGCAATGGAGCAATTCCGTCTTTAAGTAAACGCATGCTCTATCCGCAACAAATTGTGGACAGCACGTTATAAGGAAGAAACAGTTTTACTGGATCAATTGCCTATTCCAAACTATACAATGTATATGTACTTAATGGGTCAGGTGATTGTATCAAATTGCGACCTTGTGTAAAAGTAATTGTTATCACCTCTCGCGCAACCAATGTTCGTTTAATTATTGTAATGGACTTGTTTGTATGAACGATTTGACTTAATAAGCGAAACTGATCTTGTACTTTAAAATTCATGTATTTGGTTTCACAACCAAATCTCTTATCATCACACTGTAGACGACGTTTAACAGCATATTGGCCACTGATTTTTCAGTTTATGGAATAGTTGTCGTGTACGTTAATCGTTGCACATTGTCAGCCTGAAACATCTTTTTCATTATTTGTTTAACAATTTGTTTGCTTCTCCTTGTTTTAGCTAATTTTTCCTGCAGAAACGTCATTTTCCTTTCGAGAAAATTTTTTCACAGGTCGTTTGATTAATCTGACGAAAATGACTTTGGCGGGCGGATTTTTTCGTATCTAGTATTATTTTCCTATCTCTGTATCAGTTGTTCTATTAATAATGGATTTTACTTGTTTCGTTCAAGGCAGCAGTCTCCGCCAGGTTAATTAATATCAATATCTTAATAGTTCATCACGAGATTTTCAGGTGTGCTTGAATTATTTTAATCCACTGTTTGTTCAGTCATCTACACCCCCGATTAAATATCGAGCCCCAGTTTATAAATCTTTTAATTTACGTTACATTTGAGCTCTAAAATATGCATTTCGTTTTACACATATCGCCAAATCTGGCTCACATGAAAATGTCCTATTATATTTAGCCTATTTACGGCATCCTTAATTTTATCTCTGCTCAGTTATTTTCCAATATCGGTATACAAGTTGATATGAGGCATTTTCCAAACCACGCGCGCATACACAGAAATTTAGTCATAGTCTGTAAAGGCTACTGCTTCATAATTATTTGATTTAACATAAAAATACATTGATTTAAAGTAGTTTATGTTCTACCTAGTAGAATAAATCGAACAAGCGATTGCAATTGAAATAAATACTAGAATTCAGCTGCCTTTACGCAAATGTGTATGAGTGCTTTAATATCCGCGCATTTGTTCTCCTTTCCATGTATTAATATCTTGAAAAAACAATCCATAAAAACTATTAAAATCCCTTTGGAATTTTGTTTTTTTGCACACTGTGACCATCAAATTTAACATTTTCACGATCTCATTTTTGCCTTCGGTGATTTGCACTAGTAATTCTGCAATAGTCAAATTGATACTCATTTCCGAGTACATGCCCTGTCAGTCTCCGTGATGGTTGGGTGCAAATTGGTCCTGTAACTTCACTGGAAATTTTGGAATATCCAATAGTACTGACTGTTGTTTTACATTTCAGTGTTGCATTTCCAACACGTTCATGAGAAATGTTACAAAACTCAGTAGACTATTCAAAAAGCAAAATTTAATCAGACGTCCTTTGTACACTATTCACAAGAGAAGATTTGATCTGTTTTTTTGTTTTTTGGATATTTTTATAAAATTTAAACCAATCTGTTGCGTAAGAGTAATCTCTGTAATTTTTGGGTGAGGTACCGGATCCTACTAATGAGTCAGTAGGAAGCACCACAAATTACAGTGATTTTTAATAGTATAAGTTGCAATGATTGAAATATATCGATCAAGATGATGTAATTGATAGGAACACTGGCTTTCATATTTCCTTTTGAGTGCGTGTGTGTTTGTGCGTACTTACTCGTGATTTCGCATACGTGTGCATTTAATCATATTTTTTCAATTAAACTGCAGGTAAAAATCATTTGTATTTGGTTGTGAAACGATGTTATGATAAATTATAGAGTAGATAAGCTACTAGTTTTATTTGAAAAAAACATATTTTGAAAATGCAACTGAAATACAATTTATTGCTGGAATACAAAGCTATTCTCGTGTGTGTGTGTGTGTGTGTGTGTGCATATGTGTATGGATGGGAAGAGGAGTGAATCTCCTGGTGTTTTTGAGTGTTTCAATTTTGTCATATTCTTTAATGCTTTGCTAGAAATCTTGTGAGATCCATTTTGAATTGATGTGATCGAATATTTTATTTTGGGCTTAAAACAAAATTCGATTTACTAATTTGGGTTTTAGAAAATTCTTTTTAAATTTCATTGCAGAAATTTCTTTTTAGTACTGAAATATATAAAATTTGCAATCAATTGCCAATCGTGTATTTAGAGACATCCCCTGTTAAAATGTTTTTTAGGCGATTTAGCTTTCAAATATAAAAAAAATGAACCCGAACTACCTGGTGGTTTACGATTGTGACAGTAAATTTGCATGGCTAAACAAACGTACATGTTTACTTCGAAATGTTACTACCTTATATCAAGTGCCTGAAATTTTTATCTATTATGTGTTCCTCAGAAATAGATAGATTACATTTATTTCTATTTAAAAAAAATATATTTCTTGTCAGTTAAAGTAAACCCTGAGTGTGCCTTACTGTTATCTGGAATGATATTGTGAATTTATGCATTCCAGTGTACTTGTGAATGATTAATGTACTATCGCATATGTATACTTTATATTATAAAGGAAGCACACCTAAGGTACAATTGTACAAAATAAACTAACTTACTTGTGTTTGAATTTTGTTTTATTGCATATATCATATATTGTGCAAATGCGTTTAACTTACAAATTGTCATAGGTCATATATATTTTGACTCCAAATAGTTCTATTCCATTCCATTCTTTTTAGAACAAGTGGATATATTTTGAATAAATCCTTCTATTAATATATTTTTTCGCTCATGTGTGTGTGGAGGGAGAGGGGTTTGAACGTACTTTCCTTTGTTTTTGCGTTCGTTTAATTTTAGTCTTGATCTATAGTTGCTAATGCGTGATCAATTTATTAAGATACAGTTTTCGTGAGTTTGCGTTTAATCATATTCTATAAATGTTACTTCGTGAGCAAACTCTTCTAGATCCAGTTATGAATTGCAGCTATAGCAATGTTTTCACGACAAATGCGTTTTAGTATTTTAATTTATAAGCGATTAAAAACAAAGATCAAGCGTTTATATTGTAAATAAACACTTGCATCCTTGCTCTATTCGTGTGTGTTTGTTTGTGCATAAACATGTAACTTCCCGTGTTTCTTGAGAATAGATATTATATTCAATTAGATGCATTTTAACTTGGCTAAATCGAAAATTTGCAGCTTAAATTAGAGTGTATTTTATTAATTTAAGTCGTAAAAACGCATTTTATGGAAGAGGCGAAAACAAATTAAATAAATGCCGGTGTTCAAATACATTGTATGGACACGTAATTGCTCATGCTTTTACGTCGTAATTTTACAATGAATTTGAATTGTTTTACCCCAAATTTCATTGAAATAAAACTACAATGCGTTTTAAGATATATTTAACGCTCTGGCTAGAGTGCCGTGGGACGTTAAAAATAAAACAGACAGTGGCATGGAGAGAAGTTCTGTTGATGGTCCTTCATAGGGTCAAGGAGAAGTTCACCTGAAAATTCCGTGAGGGTTTTTGGGTCTTATCTGAGTGTGGATGCCCAGAACTCCTTTTAGACACTAGCTCTTTGCGACCTTTTCGTTGGCTAGTGATCTGTTTAGCAGATCCACACTGAACAAGTAGAGTTGACGATGCAGCATTTGTTAATTTCTGTTCGGAGGCCTTGACTAGTCTTGTTGAAGGTCTGCGGCAACACAGAGATGATTAGTATACGTAGAAACCCGATTTATAAAGGATCGATTACGTATGAATGGATGCACAGCAACAAGAAGATTGGCGTGACTGACGACTAGCCGATATAGTCACACAGCGAGGTAAACGCAAGTATGACGGCAAGTCCAGTAAGTAAATGCAGCCGAAAAGATGCCAGCATTTGCAGGTAACGTGCAGCGCAGACTGTGTTGCGTGCTAATTGCATCGCACTTATATAATTCCTAAGTCGCACGTAATTGGTTTACAGAAGCACGCGTTATCATTGGTCCATGGTATTTATATTTATATTTATTTACAAAATGTCGGTGAATTAATTCGAACCGTCACATATCGAACAAGCGGATAGAATTTAGGTAAATACTTTCGTTGAAATATTTTACGATCGTGAGTTCGTTCGCGTACCACACCGTCTTTTTCCATGCTTTTGCATTTTTTAATATTCTATAACTTTTGCTGCTGGAGCAGTTTTTTTCTATTTTTTAATTTTTACCATAGAAAATTTTACTTAACAAAGTTCAGCGGAGTCGTTGATTACGATAGATTTTGTATTATGAACAATATAGGTTTTTTCGTTTGTGTCAGCATTGCTTTGTAATCCTTTTAAGAATTCGAAGTTCATTGATAAAATGCCGAGCTTGATGAATGAAATGTTATTAAATTAAGAATAAAATGCGACAGTATTGTTAAATGCAGTTTAATTATCACTGTTAAAATATCGAGGCTAGACAAATAGCCAATGAAATGAATTCTGCAGTCTTGGCAATTCGTAGATAATCAAAAAATGCCAATACTAAATAAGCTAAATTAAAACCTAAAGTCAGAATAAAAATTCCTGAATAACTAATGCAACTGAAACTTGCAACATAATTTTAAAAATGTCTTTCAAACATGGTAGAAGCTTATATATTTAAACGAACATTGGTTGCGCGGGCGGTGATATCAATTACTTTTAATCTAGGTTGGCATTTTGATATAAGCACCAGAACCAATTAAGTACATACATTTGTCAATATAAACTAAGAATTGTATAGTGTAGAAAAGGCAATTCATCCAGTAGACCGGTTTTGTCCTTAATTGGAACTACTCACCAAATGACCAGAGTTTGTCGCGGACAGGGCTCAAACTTTACGAGACGTGTCTAGCATATATTCCTGTAGACAACGACATGTTTATATAAATTATTATGTGTTAGAAAGCTATGCTAATGAGTAAAAATATTCTACTAGAATCAATTGATGGGTATGCATATGTGGCCGATGAAAGAGAAAAATCAAGTTGGAACAAAGTCGGGGCTATCGGCGATCACACCGCGAATTGTTGGAAAGTTTTCTGGGACTAACTTTTCTTTTAAAAAAATATACACAATCTAAAATCTGCTCTAAACATAGATTATAGCTATGCCAGAAGCTACGATACCTTTTAAATTGTGCTGTGCTGATATTGAAAAAATACGCGGACAGTTTGTTCTATTAAATTTTAAGTATGACATTTCTTTTGTATTAAACGAACATTGGTTGCGCGGGTGGTGATAACAATTATTATAATCAAGGTTGTGGTCTTGATATAAACACCTGACCCATTAATTACTTACATATGTCAGTATAAACTAAGAATTGTATAGTGTAGAAAAGGCAATTCATCCAGTAGACCGGTTTCGTCCCTATTGGGAACTCATCAAGTACTGGCCAGAATTTGCCGCGGACAGGATACGAACCTGGGCACGTCTGCTTCGGAATCTGGTGCTCTAACCACTGTGATAAAATAGCTCATTTTTATTTTTTCACTTTCTTATATATAGTAAACTATGCATACTTTGTACATAAATGAAGCACTTTGAATACCAATTAAAATTCTAACATAAAGTACAATGAGATTAACGAGTAACAGTTTCAATGAAGTCAATATTTCGAACAAACGAATATATGCATACTGGAATTAATATCTATTGTCGCGCGCGTGTGCATGTTTGCATGTGTGTGTGTGTAACTCCAATTGATTTTGCGTGCGTTCGAATTTAGTGATATAATGTTATTGCTAATTCCCAAGCAAACCAATTAGATCCATTGACATTGTTTATTAAGCTTCACGTACATAGTAACAAATTACTTCCACAAGGAACAGATTCGTACACTACTGTCATCATGAGCTGAAGGTTTACTCTCATGTGCCAAGCTTCTTGCGCTTACGCGCGACTCCTCAGCAGGAGCCAATACACCGCCTAATGCGAAACAAATATTTGGTCAAGAATTATTAGACCGGTGAATGGTAAAATCAACTATCCGAAAGTGGTATTAAGCATTGCTGCAGTTAACGTCATACAAATTCTTCGACAATGCGTCTTGAAAACCAACTCACTATATATAAAGTATACCGTGTTTTAAAGGGCGCCATTACGATGGATATCGAAATGCTGTTCTTGTACATGGTATTAAAAAAATGAATTTCAGGATAGACGAATGTCAATTAAAATTGTGAGTAAAACTAATTCTGAACGTTTGTTAATCGAGCAAATCCATACTATCTTGCCTTGAACTCATTTGTTACTAGGCCAGCAAAACCTAATGCACAAATGCTTAATTGTTAGCTCTCCGTTGGAAAAATATCATAATTAGATCCACTGTTTAGTTACTGCTATCGCAACTTGGTTTTAACTCAAACTATAATGAGTTTTTATATTTATTTTTCAACAAATGCAACATATCTAAAAGAGTGTTTTTTTATATATATATATATATATATATATATATATATATATATATATATATATATATGTGCGTTTGTATTGTCATATTTTAGGAGTTTTATTTAAGAGCAATCGAGTTACGTCCAGTTCTCTTTTGTATTTATATCAGAAATGATTTTACATAGACTACACTGCGTTTTTTTGTAAAAGTTGTAAGCAATTGTATTTTTCAGTCTAGCGAATATTATTCAAATAATAGTTATTATTATATTTTTGTCGAGTGCATTTGCGGACATACTTTACCACGTTTTTTTCGTTTGTTCGTATTTAGTTATATTCAATAAAGGCTAATTCGTGAAAAAATTCCTTAGATCCAATTGTTAAATGTTTCTATCTGAAATTAGATGTAAAATAACGTGCACTGCGTGTGTTTGTATACACTGTATATTATTGAATAATTCGAACACGTGGATTTGAGTTAATTAAGTGCTGAAATTCATGTTCTCTTTTTCTCGGTTGTGTATATTTCCATGGTTATACACTCGATTTAATTAAAGCATGCTTTGTAAATGATCTCTCGTACACAATTGAGTTGGATCTAGATTTTAATGGTTTGGTCTCAAATCGGATTTGGCGTTAATTTAAATGCATTTTATAAATTTTACAGAACAGGGTAAATTCCATATTGGTAAGCATTTATGAAAAAAATAAAAACAGATTTGAAAAAAATACATTTATTATATATATATATATATATATATATATATATATATATATATATATATATATATATGGATTTTGAATAAAGTAACCATCTTATCTGAAATAAAATACAGCTCATCTACTTGATCGGGATTCTCCTATACTATAATCAAGATTGTGAACTTTATATAAGCACCTGATCCATTAATTACTTAAATTTTTTCAGTATAAACCAAGAATTATATAGTGTAGAAAAGGCAATTCATCCAGTAGACCGATTTCGTCCTAATTTGGAACTCATCATGTACTGGCCAGAATTTACCGCGGACAGGGCTCGAACCTGGGCATGTCTGCTTCGGAATCTGGTGCTCTTAGCACTGAGCCACGATGCTGCCTTCTGCATATAACTTTCAGTCATTTACTAACTAATGTAACTCGTTTATTTCTTTCTCCATTAGATGGAGCTCATATGGCATCCATTTGGATCCAAAGTTCCAACTAACAATCCCCAATCTATCATTACTGAACAAACACCACGCTAGATGAGGAAGTGGTATTGAAATGGACCTTTGTATAATTAAACGAACATTGTTTGCGCGGGCGGTGATAACATTTACTATAATCTAGTTTGCGAACTTGATATAAATATCTGACCCTTTAAGTATTTCAGTATAAATCAAGAATTGTATAGTGTAGAAAAGGCAATTCATCCAGTAGACCAGTTTCGTCCTTATTGGGAACTTATCATGTACTGGCCAGAATTTGCCACAGTCAGGGCTCGAATCTGGGCACGTCTGCTTTGAAATCAAAATTACTTAACAGAAATGCAACGGCCAGTATTTAGGTTCAATAGAACATTGTTCTGTCATGAAATTCATCACTTAGGCTACCGAAGCTGCGAATAGCACACAATGACAACATTTGTCCTGGCATGTGTTTTTTACAATTTTTTCATTCTTCTGCATCCTGGTTCGTTTCAGTTTCAGCCTTAAGTTTTGACTATCCATTGCCTATTTATTATTTTGTGAAAGCAACCATGTCAACAAGGAATGTAATTTGGTTTAATTGATTGTAAAAACTCTTGTTAATGTACAAGCTTTTGGTTTATAATAATCACTGATGATGCTTGAGTATACGTATCTTCTGGTAGACGGTTCTAAAACAATTATGTACTTGATTACTTATGTGATCAATATTTCTATTAACTGCAACCTAGTGGGTATCACCTATAATTAATTTCTGGAGATTTTCATTATAAGAGGAAATAAATGCCAATTATGAATGTAATATGGAAATATGCTATGCTGCCTGTAATTGATTATGTATACTTTCGGAATGAACTATCTATTGCATATGAAGATAAATGAAAGTTGTCAAATATACTGATTCCCTTCTTATTTAAACCTTAACTCTAATATCTATAAGTATCGTGGTCTTGACTGAGATTTGATTGAATTTTTTTCGGTGTAATGCATGTCACCCTCAACTAAATCAGACCTGTCTTTTTCATGCAATTTAATGAAAAATGATAACTTACATTTCTGGTAATTTTTTCTTTTCGATTTGATCCTCATGTGAATACCCTTTAACTATAAACCACAACTATTCATTACCTGGGTTACTTTAAATGATGGGAATCACATAACTTAAAGAAGCATTAGCGTAGGTCATCAAGAAAAGATTATTAGTCTATTGGGTAACAAATGCATGATATCTTCCGGACGGGCTTTAAATTAAGTAGACTTTCATTTGTAATATTATAGGAGCTGTGATTTGAACGTAGGGGCGTTCGTTTAAGACTTCTGCAATAAAGCCCTCAAGCTACCACAGACACTCTTCGCAAACAATCACACTTTAACAAAAACACCATATGAATGTTTGTTATTCTTTTACAGAGTGGTCATCGTGCACATTGATTTTCGCTGAATAGTGCATATTTTCAAGAAAGAATAATGCGGCAAATACCACAAGTTAAAGTGGTATTAAATGAAGTTTCAAAGACATGATTCGATTACGAATATTGTATCAGTATTACTAAAGCTATCCATAAGAATCCTAATGCAGTTTATGTCATAATAAAATTTGTCTTAAAAAGAAAATTACATGTGATATACGGGTTTTGCTTCCAAGAGGATAACTTGAATAGCTCTCAACAAATTAATCTTGATTTAAATCGAGATCGGGACATTTGCGGCTAGTGCTGAAATACGTCCAAAAAACCGAAACTAGTCTAGCTGATGAATTATAAATTCCGTTTAGTTTATACAGACAAATATAAAGATATAGGCAATAAAATTTAATACTAATTGATTGCGCGGGTGGTGGTAAAAATTCTTTAAAACAAGTTTCGAAACGCGTCAGTGCATTGTGGCTGGCCGTAGTTTTGTTATGTTGTTCGACGACTGGTTAAATACAGTGGGATTGGTGTTTACTTCAAGCTCGCAAACTTGATTTAAAGAAATATAAGTATAATGGTATATTGCTATTTTACGACACAGTTTCTGATGTGTTTTGACATTCTAACGGAAAATTGACTAGCGTAGAATTAAACGGCAATACGCATATATGGAAAGCACAATTAGATTTGCAGCTCTCACCTCCTTAGCTATCTCGCATATATTGTACTTGACTGTAAATTTCGGCCACCCAATTTCTATGCAGTCTCGAACATTAACGCTTTTCATCTGTCTTCACACACACACACATTATATATATATATATATATATATATATATATATATATATATAAATATTCTTATAATTAGGAAAACACAAATAACAAAGTGGATAAAGGCCATTTATTTCGTGAATACTAATCTCTTATACAATCATGCATATTTATACATTTTTGGTTTTCAATTGATTATGCTAGTGGTAACAAATCTGACTCGTTTTTACTGCTGTTTCTTGTTTTGACTAGTTGGTGAGTGTTTATGTGTTTGTGTTTGTGTGTATGCGTGTTTGCATGTAAAGGGCCTTCTCGCAGTTTAAATTCGAAGGCATATACTACCGTCAGATCAATGGTGTAGCTATGGAAAGTTGCATCGCACCCCTCCTGGCAGATGTATACATGTATCACCTGGAAAAAACGAGCCTAAAATGTATAATTGACCAGTGCGCACTCTACAAAAGGTATGTAGATGATATCTTGTTGTTCATCTCAGAAGCAGCAGACCCTTCCGAAATCCTCAAACAAGCAAATGGAGTCGATCCAGACATCAAATTCACTCTCGAAGTAGAGAAAGACGACAGTTTTCCCTTCCTTGACATCAAACTCACTCGAGAAGCAAACGGAGATTTAACACTGGCCATACATAGAAAATCCACTTTCACCGGACAATACATTCACTACAACAAGTAGTGTGCCAAAATCCCACAAAAGAAACTTAGTAAACAACCTAGCAAGCAGAATCAGGAAGATCTGCTCTGAACACAAGATTGAGGAAGAACTGGGCTACCTCAGGAAAAGTTTGCTAATGAACAACTACCCAGAGCGTTTCATTGATGTCAACATCATACCACGGCAAATTCGTACTAGAGAGGATATCGTCAAGCAGTTTTTCCTAAACTTACCATTTAGAGGCGACGTACCAGCCTCAATAATTGCACGGCGGCTGAAAAGAATAACTAAGGAGAACTTTCCCAGTGTTAAAGTTAATATGACATTTAGTACACAGAGAATCATGAGGTTGAATGCCAAAGATCAATTGCCAATTCTCTCCAAATCATTCATAGTCTACAAATTCTCATGTATGTGTGGTAGCACACATATCGGACGTACGAAGAAGCAATTGATAAGCAGAATCCAGCAACATTTGCCAGAGAAATTGATTAACAAAGGCTTGGCACCGTAAGGAAAATCAGCTATTTCCGATCATATATTGGCAACGGGGCACCCTGTCAATTCGACCAATTTCAGAATTCTACATAAAGCAAAAGCAGAAAAATTATTATTTATTTATGAAACCCTTTACATAAAACTACAAGCACCTGACCTTAATATTCAAAAGTTTCATCAACAAGAATAACAAAATTCAACAACAATCTACTAGTATCCAGCCAAGAACAAACAGGCCCTCGACTAGAAACGACAAACATACAATCGGATTGGCAACAAACTGAAGTGGAAATAACAGAGGCGCATACGATGACAGAAATCTCCAAACAATGGGAGCGTTTAACACTGCAATCCACACTGGCGCTGTTACCATGTGAAAACGACAACTTTGCGCAACAAGGTGAAACGATCAACTACACTGGGAAAATAGCACTTGTATATGTAACAGTGAACAATGCGCACAAATGGTTAATTCTCAAGCTATGAAAACAATAATGACAAGATATCAGACATCACTTCGCAATACTGCGAGAATGACCTTTACATGCAAACACGCATACACACAAACACAAACGCATACACACTCACCAACTAGCCAAAACAAGAAACATCAGTAAAAACGAGTCAGATTTGTTACCACTAGCATAATCAATTGAAAACCCAAAATGTATAAATATGTATGATTGTATAAGAGATGATTAGTATTCACGAAATAAATGGCCTTTATCCACTTTGTTATTTGTGTTTTCCTAATAATAAGAATACTGTGTTAAATTAAAAAGGAATGGACATTATAAAGATATATATATATATATATATATATATATATATATATATATTGTTCATATCATATTTTTCCTGATACTGTTTGCTGGTTGTTAACTATGTTTCTTTTCTTGATTTTGTCACACTGCTGTTTTAATGAATATATTATCCAGGTGAAAGCGGATAATTGCCATTTCTTTGAGACAACTAAACTTCACTCTACAAACTTTCAATTATATACATTCTGAGTATATAAATTAGAAATTTTAAAGTGAAGTTTGTTAGTCTCGAAATAAAAGGCCATTATCCACCTTCATCGGTCAATACATTCATTATCACTACAGAGTGCCAAAACACAAAAGAAAGTTATTTAACATTCTAGCAAACAGAATCAGAAGATCTGCTCTGAACATAAGATGAAAGAAGAACTACATATGAGGAATATATATATATATATATATATATATATATATATATATATATATATATATATATAAGAACAAAGCAACGTACTCTCTATATTTTAAAAAATGGTGAAATAGAAACGATCAACATATATATATATATATATTTATACATACATATATATATATATATATATATATATATATATATATATAAGGTAATACAACTAAACAGTAAATGATTGCGCGGAAGATGGTAACAATTCATTAAATCAAGATTGCGAGTTTGAAGGAAACACCATTCTCATTGTATTCAAACAGTCGTCTATCAACAAAGGTATATTGAAATATATTCTCTTTTGTTTTCGAAGGATCTCATTGCGTATTTTTTGTTGTTTACCTTCCATGTTTGCTTCAATAAAATTTTCGTGGTACCCGTTCTCTATTAAAGTCTTTTTTAGCACCCCTAGTTCTTAACAGTAAAATTCTTCGGAACAGATTTTATTAATTCCGCATGATAAATTGCGTATCATTTTTTTCTTTTTGGAGATTTGGACAGCGTTGTAGTATTGGATATATTTTCCAGTCCATGTCTGCTTCAGATATCTTTGCCTTGTTAGACAGCCACATTCATGTCTCATTCGCAGCACGTCAAGGAAAGACGGGTCTTTAGACTGAGGTTTTCGCGCTCGCATGTAAACTGAATGTGATTGTCCACATTGTTCAAATATTTTATTATATTATTATTATTTTATTATATATTTTATTATATTATTGGTTTCGGCATCTTCATGTGTGATAATAAAGGTGTCATCAACATTCCATAGATATTTATGACAGCACTTTTTAATAAATGGTTTAAGTTTTGATGTTTTAAGATAACACGTAGGTTTCAGCTGGTTGACTTACTAACAAACTGTCCATTACCTTTACATCGACTTGCGTGAAATGCTGAACATTGAAGTTAAATTTGACATCTTTAATACACAAACGGAAGAGAATCTTTAGACAAACTTTATGTATAGGGACTAATGTGTTGTTAATATCGATGATTGCACAAATGAAATCGTTGCTTTTGTCAATGGGGACGCTTGGAAATAGATTTTGTATGTTAAAAGTAATCAATTTCTATTATTGCAAAAGTCAAGTGTATCGCTTGCACAATTGTTTGACATTTCAATTTTTACTAGAAGTAGAATTACTTATAGTTCGCTCGCCAGTTTTTGCTGCGAAGAGTTGGTCATTTATATGATGAGTTTTAATATCGGTAAGTTGCCCGTTCTAACTACTTTGTGCAGTTCTGACATACCCTATATTCTATGCCGCGATTAAGTTTTTAAATATTGCTGTTAAGCGGACAGCTCTTGAACTCGGGCGCGTCTGTTTCAGATTTTATTGCTCTAACCACCGAGCCACCATTCCAGTCGAATTCTGGATGGGATTAATTATACGCTCATCAGTTGCTTTTCTGAAAATGGCGTTGGAACCCGATTTTCTGATTTTGTGGCGATGGTTAGTTGGAATTTTGTGTCTAAATGGATGCCATATGAGCTCAACCTAAAAGAGACAAGACTAACCAAGTTAAATTAGTTATTATATAACTGAAAATTGTGTGTAGTATGAGGCAGGGTGGCTCAGTGGTTAGAGTACTGGATTCCGAAGCAGATGTGTTCAGTTTCGAGACCTGTCCGCAGCAAATTCTGGCCAGAACGTGTTGAGTTCCCCAATAGGGATAAAACTGGTCCACTGACTGAATGGCTATTTCTGTACTATACAATTCTTAGTTTATACTGACAAATGTATGTACTTAATGGGTCAGGTGTTTTATCAGAATCCCAAACTTGATAATGGTAATTTTTATCACCGCCCGCGCAACCAATTTTCGTTTAATTGACACCATACTTAAAGGACAAAAACAACTTGTGGCAAATGTGGAATTCCAATACAAGAAAAATCTATTTATATTCATTTTACTTTCTAAAGTATTTTTATTGTCTGCCATTATATCCGGTCTTAATACCTATTCTCCTAAACTCAAGCGTATACCCGAAAATACCCACATCACCCCCCACGGACACAACAACCTATACACACATATGTATACTCTAATCTAAAGTGACATTTATAAAATAAGTATAAGCAAACCATATGGATTGACATAATTGCTTATCCGCGATATCTTGATTAAAAAAAATTACTTCTCCCGACAATTTTTTTATATTAGTCAAGATTTCAAGTGAATGTTGTTGTATATTGCGCAGCGCTGCATTTTTTTAATAAATTTTATTCCGCATTTTTCTTGTGCGGGACAATTCATAGCCTTCGTAAGTCTGTAAAATATTGATTTCTTTTCATTTCCAGGTGTACAGAATCTGTTGGCCATTGTTTGATGGGTTGTCAATTGTCCTCTCAGTCTGAAACCGTCCATCAGATGTTTGTCCGAAAATGAAGTTGGAACCAGATTTTATAAATTTTCTGGACTAAAATTCCTGCCCCATCTTCAGGGTTGACACCACACTCACAGGGGAAAAATCTCAACGCACGATTTTACCTATTTCATTATAATTCGCGTCGTCAGTTCACTGTTGAGTTGCTTCACACGCATTTTTAAACGCAAGTCACATTAAACCTCCCGTTGTTTCTGATCTGTCTATATTTACTTGTCATGTTCTAACTTTCTGTTTGTCATAGAGAATATTGCTCGGTTGAGTAGTATAAGCATTGCTATTCATTACAACGATATTTAAGTCATTGTCTAGCTTCATTATTCCAATTGCGTTTTTGGCGCAATACTTTGCGTTATTTTGTGCCCTCTCTTTATTAATTTGCATCGCTTCTGTATCACTGTAAAATGTTCATATGCAATAAGTTGTTCAGCATTGAAATGTGAGACAAAATCATCTTCTTGACAAATTCCGGATATAATAGCTTCCTATAGACATTCCTTTGGTGCTTTTTTCTTATCTCTGTCGTCTAGTTCTTATCGTTTGGCAAAATAAAAAAAATTGTGCTCAAAGCGATAAGACCTTTTTCATTTATTCAGATGGTGTCAAACTGGTAGAAATGAAAATGAACATGTCAGGATTCTCTGAGAATGCGTTGAGTACTTGCATATTATAAAATATATATGCTGTAGCTTTTTATTTTCTCTGTCGACTGCATTCAAAACCAGGCGATTAACAACACTCTAGAAATGAAATATGCTCGCGTGGATGGAGAATAAGGACACCAGGTTTCAACGCTGACTTCTGGTTGTCGACATTGTCAAATAGCAGGTGCTGTGTTTCTATTGCATTCTTTGTTAATAGTCGTAGCATATTTTTGGTTACATGTGAAATCTTCGAGGAAATTGGGGATTTTTGACGCATTACGTTCGAATTCTCAAGGCAAAAAATCAAGAATTTACGCACTGCAGAAGCTGTTCTTTGCAACATTATTTATCCTCGGTTAAATAAACGAAAGAAGATTTTACATGATTTGATAATAAACGGGTAATTGTTTGCATGTTTGTGTGTACAAGCAATTTTTGCGTGTCTCAGCATAGAGTGTGCTTAATCAAACTAACAATTCAGTGAATAGAGCACCGGTTATTACAATCGTGCTAATTTCTGGCAAAAATAAGATGGCCCCTTTTTCACCTTTTTGTGATACCTCCTTTTTATTAAATGTGCGCTTTCATACGTGAATTAAAGTTGTTTCGCTCCGGAAGCTTTAGACAAATCAACATGGCGGCGAAATGTCTTATCGTAAGCGATAAGGGAAGACGAGTTTTGTTATTGCAAAAATTATTTCTGAAATGCCCTAAAGAAAAGGTGTTGTTCACAAAAAATAACTTTATTTACAATTTTAATGCAATTGGACACCATTTACTTCTTATAAATTATCCTGTAATTACATTGGAAATCTGCGTGCTCCGGCTAAACTTTATTGGAGTATAGTTTGCTTCAGTTTTGTTTATTTATAAGCTAGTAATTTTCGAATTCATAATAATTTTTAAAATGTACATGTTGATGCAATAGCTGAAACTACAGCCAAATCTTACTAAATTTGAGAGCAATCACGAAAATGTAATAATACCTTTTGCATTCACTTGTAATAAAAACATATTGTACTTGTATTTGCATGAAATATTTTATTGGGGGATAGGCATACCGGCTGACATGAATGCAGAAATATATCCACGGTGTTTACTCAATCTGAATTGAGCTATGGTAGAAAATCAATTTTGGTTTGAACTCAGTTCCGTTGCCCTAATCTTTCTTATTTATTTAATGAACTAATTGAACGTGACGAGATGACAGAAGAAAAAACATTCTGGCGGTGAAGGGAAATTAGTTTTCCGCGCAGAAAATAAACATTAAAAATAACAAAATTATTAATTAATTCACATAGCAAATGTAAAAATAAAATGATATTGGCTCAAACGCCATCAAGCTTCAGATTCTTTGGCATCAATATCAATTTAAAGACTTACTCGACTAGTTCAAATCATTTTAACAGTGGTCGAATGCTACAATACGTAAAACCAGATTTCAGAACAATGCAAGCCTGTTTTACTTAAATCTTTAACCGCAACTTGTTTGCTAAGATTATTTGTTCGAGAAAGTAGTCACAGGTTTTATTTGAAAACATTTTATCGGGCGGCATTTAAACGATATATTGAATCAGAGTTACCTTAATAACTTAAAATGTTAAAAAACTAAATTAACCTCACCACTAAAATGACCAATTCATCAGCATGATTGATTTTGATTTAACAGTTAACAATAAGAAAGTTTGTGCAAGTAGAAAAAGATAATAATCATTGATTGCGCTGTTGGTGACAACAATTATTTAAATGACGTCTGCGTGTTTTATATTGATAGAAATCAAAATATATTTGAACAGTTGCAAAACAGAAAAATTATCGCCATTCATATGTAATGAATTTATTCGAACTTTCATTATCATTATCAAAGCACGACAGCAAACTAACTAGTGGGGATAAAACCGCGATGTATATATCGAGGAAAAAAAAATGATATGCAGCACCAAACTTTATTAATCGTAAATAAATTGTAGTAAACTTGATTTAAAAAATTGTTATTGCCACCCGCGCAATCAGGCTTTGTTTATTTGTATAAATTATTTCTATGAAGCCGAAGCTGTAAAACCTTTATTTTCGTGACAGCATGGAAATTGTGCAGCTAAAATTTTCATTCGAGTACAATTTATCCAAAACATTCATAGGTGAGAGCCGCTTATCTAATTTTGCTTTCCATATATATATATGCAATGCGGTTTGATCCTCGCTAGTCAGTTCGCCGTCGTACTCTGATCATGATAATGGATGGTA
>JAQBSW010005641.1:0-55651 GCA_029291075.1 Eudiplozoon nipponicum
TAAAGTCACCTACCACTACATTATAGCCACGGCAGTCAAAAATAGATTGAAAAGAATTGGTAAATGTTTGATCATCATATAAAGCAGCATACGGCGGTCTGTAAACCTTAATTAACTAGAAACAGAAACTAGATCTAGACTATCAGTGATCAATCTTCCCACGGTAGTGGAACTTCCTGGAAAATTTGAACTTCTTAAGAATTATAAAATATACAATCAATTACCGAAAGTTTTAAGAGGTATTTTAAACTGATATGTGGTAAAATCGGAAAAATATATGATCCTACGGATTTCTTTAAAATTCATTATGAATACACACATTGATGGTTAAGCAAATATACAAAATAACTGTACAGTGCTAAATAAATTTATATGGAGAAACTTCTATGCTAAACCTACAATATTTTGTACTATTGAAATATTTCTAAGTGAATGCTTTCAAACGGTATCATAAGACATGAGGCGTAAAATTGAACCTATAATACAACAAAATATATATCTTTGTAAGCATTATTTTTAAATTGCAATAATATTAAATATTAAATAATAAATAAATGACTCAGTATTGTACACGAGTTGAACCAAACTGTTGAGTTAATGCGCTAATACTTTTATATACTGTGTAACATAATAAATAATTAGATTGATTATATATACCTGTATGATTTAAATTCCTTCCCATATTAAATATATTTCTTATTTCATCATATTTAGTTTAAACAAAAATAAATACATATATATATATATATATATATATATATATATATATATATATATATATTTTATAATGTCCATGCCTTTTTAATTTTATGCAGGTATATATTTATAATTAGAAGAAAGAAACATTAATAAATAAAATGATAAAGGCCATTTATTTCGTGAATACTAATCATCTCTATACAATCACATATTTATACATTTTGCTTTCAATTGATATAGTGGTAAATAAATCTGACTCAGTTTACTTCTGTTTTTGTTTTGCTAGTTGGTAACTGTGTGCGTTTGTGGCTGTGTATGCGTGTTTGCATGTAAATGTCATTCTCGCAGTATTGCAAAAGTGATGCCTAAGATCTGACTATTATTGTTTTGATAGCTTGTTCACTTTTTGTGCGCAATACTGTTACATGTACGAGTGTTATTTTTTCCAGTGTAGTTGATCGTTTCACCTTGTTGCGCAAATTTATAATTTCCACATGGTAACAGCGCCAGTGGGGATTGCAGTGTTAAACGCTCATATTGTTTGGAAACTTCTGTCACCGTATGCGCCTCTGTTATTTCCACTTCAGTTTGTTGCCAATCCGATTGTATGTTTGTTGATTCTGGTCGAGGGCCTATTTGTTCTTAACTGGATACTAGTAGATTGTTGTTGAATTTTGTTATTCTTGGCCAGTCGACAAGAATATCATGTTAATGAAACTTTTGAATATTAAGGTCAGGTGCTTGTTGTGTTATATTGTTGTTTTATCTTGTGTGACCTCATCAAAAATGAGTTATTTGATTTCCCAATAGACACCAATGACATCAAGGACCTCATATTAGCATGTACTAAAAAACGTGCAATTTACATTCGAAGGGATATAATACCGCCAGATCAATGGTGTAGCTATAGGAAGTTGCATCGCATCCCTCCTGGCAGGTGTATACATGTATCACCTGGAAAAAACGAGCCTAAAAGGTATAATTGACCAGTGCGCACTCTACAAAAGGTATGTAGATGATATCTTGTTGTTCATCTCAGAATCAGCAGACCCTTCCGAAATCCTCAAACAAGCAGATGGAGCCGATCTAGACATCAAATTTACTCTCGAGGTAGAGAAAGACGACAGTTTTCCCTTCCTTGACATCAAATTCACTCGAGAAGAAAACGGGGATTTGACACTGGCCATATATAGAAAACCCACTTTCATCGGAAAATACATTCGCTACTTCAGTAGTGTGCCAAAATCCCACTAAAAATAAACTTCGTAAACAACCTAGCAAACAGAATCAGGAAGATCTGCTCTGAGCACAAGATTGAGGAAGAACTGGGCTACCTCAGGAAAATTTTGCTAATGAACAACTACCCAGAGCGTTTCATTGATGTCAAAATCAGACCACGGCAGATTCGTACTAGAGAGGATACCGTCAGGCAGGTTTTCTTAAACTTACCATTTAGAGGCGATGTACCCACATCAATAATTGCACGGCGGCTGAATAGAATAACTAAGGACAATTTTCCCAGTGTTCAAGTTAATATGACATTTAGTACGTAGAGAATCATGAGGTTGGATGCCAATCATCAATTGCCAATTCCTTTCAAATCATTCATAGTCTACAAATTCTCATGTATGTGCGGTAGCACATCTATCGGATGTACGAAAAAGGAATTGATCAAAAGAACCCAGCAAACTTTACCACTGAAATTGATTAACAAAGGCTTGGCACCGTCAGGAAAATCAGCTATTTCCGATCATATATTGGCAACGGGGCACCCTGTCAATTCGACCAATTTCACAATTCTACATAAAGAAAAATCAGAAAAATTATTATTTATCTATGAAGCCCTTTACATAAAACAACAAGCACCTGACCTTAATATACAAAAGTTTCATCAACATGATATTCTTATCGACTGGTCAAGAATAACAAAATTCAACAACAATCTACTAGTATCCAGTCAAGAACAAACAGGCCCTCGACTAGAATCAACAAACATACAATCGGATTGACCACAAACAGAAGTGGAAATAACAGAGGCGCATACGATGACAGAAGTCTCCAAACAATATGAGCGTTTAACACTGCAATCAACACTGGCGTTGTTACAACGTGAAGACTTTGCGCAACGAGGTGAAACGATCAACTATACTGGGAAAAATAGCACTTGTATATGTAACGGTGAACAATGCGCACAAATGGTTAATTCTCAAGCTATCAAAACAATAATGACCAGATCTCAGACATCACTTTGCAATACTGCGAGAATGACCTTTACATGCAAACACGCATACACACTTACCAAACACAAACGCATGCACACTTACCAACTAGCCAAAACAAGAAACAGAAGTAAAAACGAGTCAGATTTGTTACCACTAGCATAATCAATTGAAATAGTTTTAAGTGAAAGAGAATTTTATAATCTAAAGCAATTTTGAATGATATTTTATCTTAACGCGTACACAGTGATATTTCATAGTTTACTCGAAACACTTCAGATTGCGTATTATTTATTCGAAAGGTCCCACTTCAGTTGTATGGATTAAAAATCAACAGACTTTAAATATTTGGATTCGCCTGTAGTGAACTTAGTGCATTCATTTTAGTTTCAAAATAATTTGAAAAAAAAACCTCGATGTATCTATGAGGATTATTAGTGCAAAGAACCTCTTTCGTCCAGAGTTTTGACACGGTCTCATGCGTACAAAGTAATTGTTATCGAACACATAATGACGTTCAAAAGAAAAAGGTATAATAAATATTATTCTATAACCATTAGCAACATTTGGCCAAGTAAATTCACGCAGAAAGTAAAATGGGATAGTCGCACCAATTGAAGCGATTTTTTCATTTGCCAAAGAACATCGGATAAACAAATAATTATAAAAACGAGATTTTTGCGATATAAAAACATACTTACTATCGTCAACGGTATGGAGAAAAGCAAAATTAGAGTATAAGGAGAGAAAACAACTTTATAGGAACTAAGCCTATTAGTCCAAAAGCAAGAAAATGCTACTAAATATGTGTGATTACGTACTCATTTGTCTATAAAAGGGTTAGAAGTATAAAAAAACAAAAAAAATTCTTGCATAACTGTGGTAGAAGCGTGATTGCACATCGACATTGAAGATCATGAGTGAGGTTGCTCATATACCGGAGAGATAGATTTTTGGGTAAACCTAGCGGAGGTGCTCTTATATCTTGTAGATCTATATTTCATGCAAGACTGGTGCATAAACATGAACGCAATACTGTTAATGATTTTAAGTCTATTCAATTTAACATGTGACTTCAATTGCGGTAAGCAGAACACCATAAACTTGCATGATTGGAAGTCTATATTTTATGAATTATTTTCATGTTTTTTTATTTTAGATTCAAGCAACTTATCATCAATTATATGTAATATGCGGATGAAAAGGTGCAAATCAAGTAGATTATGGATTTATAATGAATATTCTAATGGTTAGGTATTGTAGAAATATAAAATCAGATGATTTTGCAAAATATAATATGAGACAATGTGTAATTCGGACAATATATTCATTCCTTAACAGTTAATTGAAATAGTAATACATTTTTCAACGAAGGCCGTCTGGTCCGATATTTGGATAGATCAAAGAACAATTCGAATGAATATGATTAGTAAATATGTAAGTGAGTACAATAAAAAGCAATTTTTCATTAATAAAAATAGGTAATCTAAGTGAATGATGTATAGTTATTTCAATTTAACAAAACAGTTAGTAAAAAATTTAATAAAACTTATTACAAACCACATTTATTTTGTCCAATTGTTCAACCACAGAAACATGTTGTCATAATCAACTTTCAAAAATCATTATGTTAAATTTTTTTCGAAAGTTCGGTACATAACAAGGAAGCGTTTTCAGGACCATTTTGGCAAATGATTTTAAATTATATAAATCTTTGTAAAATAACAATTTCCTTCGCGATTGCCGTGCAATAGAGTAGTCACCACCGATTTGAAACCTTGTTTCTTTACATAAATTTTCTGTATTAGGATCTTATAGAAAAACGTTCACTGAATCCACAGGAATACATTTATTCATTATCACATTCTTCTAAACCATAAGGTTTGCAGTGATACGAACTGTAGTCTATTAGTAAATTTGTTGACGTGGCTGGAATGATATTTATAAAACCAATTTTACAGATTCAATTCTGTTTAGAAAATATTTTTAATGGATTACTAGTATCGTCTGCATATACAAAGATCCGGCCTAATCCAAATGATATGCGTTTGTAGCTGCATACAATTCGATAGTATACATTAATTTACTATTTATACTATACTATTTACTATTATTTTGATATGTCCCTCGGCAAAAGCTGTACAATTAATTATTGGGCCTATATCCTAGACTTCATGCTGAAGTTTGAATAAAAAACCATAATTAATAATAGCATCATAAAAAGAAACAGTTTTTCTCTGACTTATTAACGAATTTTGCGGTTGTTTTTACGATTAATCCTCAACCCTACAGTTATTAAATGCTTCCTCAGAAAATAGACGCCTGGTGTTATAATTTCTGAGAGAAATCAATATTTTTTGGATCACTTAGGAAGATTATTTTAGGTCTTTAGCATATTTACATATTCAAACATTAATAACCTATTTCTGCAAATTCGCAAACATTATTTTAAATAGTATTTTTCCCAGACATAATCCTTGCCACGCATAAATTGTAATATTTAGTAATCTGGATAACATATAATTTACTTGTATAAGGCTGAGTTTGTTTTATAAATAATAGTTATGAAATCAAAAGCTGATCGAATCATCTATTAATAGGTTAATTAACTTCCTTAGCAGCATCCAATATATATATATATATATATATATATATATATATATATATATATATATATAGTCAAAATCTTTTCAGATATCAATAAAGATAATTAACGTATCCATATTATTTTCAGTCAACATTATTACATACTTCCATATCGATAAAATGTTCGTAATTGTAGGTCGACTTTTCGTAAAATAATATTGACATAAATCGAAGTTAGTCAGCCAAATATAATCCTAATGATTTAATATTAAATGTTCAATTACCATTAGCTACCTCATAATATTATCAGTTATCCGATTTAATGCCTAAGTAGACACGGACGAAGCACCCAAATCATCTATTCGGGGTGCTTTTAATTTTGCGTTAGATCATGGCAAGAGAATTGAATGGTTAATTCGCAATCGCGAATTTTATTAAAATCGCCTACCTAGCATCAAATGATTATCTTAACAGTTGGAAATATATTTCAAATATTTAGTAAAACGATTATAATAATTTTAACTAGCATATGGATGCCTATAAGCCGCCGTTAAGATCAAATTATAAATTTTTAATAGTATTAATATCAATGAGATCATTGGGCCCACTAGTATCTATAAGTTTAGCATACACCATAAATCGACTAAAAATGAGAACTCCTTCACTTCTTTTATTCAACAATCTATCTTTTCTAAATGAATAATATCTAAATATTTTAAATTTTTGATTTTCAATGTCACTATTTAGCCATGTTTCAGATAATATTAGGAAATTACATAGGAAAAAGGTGTTTATTCTTGATATTTTTAAAAATTTGCATAAAATAATGTGTGTGCAGAATGTAATCAGTCCATACATTTGATGGTATATACTGTCTTGAAATTACTTATTTATTTACATTTTTCTCGTTCAGTTTTATTACCAACCTTTATTTACTGAATATTCTATTATCTTCCAAAAGGGATAATGTAACTCGTATGCCTATTATTTAGAATTACCATCCGAAAACAGAGCAGGTGAGGAAACAATTATAGTTTTGGCTGAAGAATTGGCAACTCGTTTCTTTAAACAAGACTGACTTTAAAAAAATCAGCCTAAAAGACAAGCTTACGAATGCACATGTTAAGAGCAAATTGGAAAGATATGCGTGAAAGTTGATAATTTTATTGTTTCTGAGTCGACCATGTTACACAAAAAATATCAAAAGTAATCTTTTGTAAATACAGCGCGGAAACCGAAGGATAAAAGTTTAGGTAAACTAAAAATAAAAAAGGCCATATAATGAGATTATATCCATTTAAAAATATTATGTAACTTAAATTAGATATGATTGAAAATGAAAGTAATTTTTACTAATGTAAATCCGTTGACGCTCAGAAAGGATTATAATGACTTAGTTTACCAATAATTAAATCTTGGCTACAAACTCATGAATGCCAACTAAAAGAAATAAGTGAAACATAAAATTATAATAATGTGATATTAAACCCATAGGCAATGTACATGTAAATTGGAGGATCCGTTCGTTATTTTAAAGCGTTACCCTCAGGAAGTAAGCCCTATGACTGTTACTTTATCACGTATATAATTACTATCGACAATTTTCGAAATTAAAACTAAGGAAAGTGTTATTTAAGAATATATTACTGCACATGAATATAGCACTATTTTATGTACATCTTTCACTTTTTAATAAGATCATTGGTGGTGGAATGTTACCAGATAGTGCGCTAACATTTACGGCATCACCTGTGTCAAACTTTTGCAGACCAATTAATGACAATTTAAATAAATTTATCTTTTTGATGCTGTACAAATTGATGTTATGCAAGTGAAATGCCTTCAAGCAGTTAAGAAACTAGGCAGAACCATTTAGTGCACGGCTTTTGCTGAGAGAGGTATAGAGAGAATCTTTGGCAGTGCTAAGAGAAGACGAGGTTTAATAAAGAAAGATGTATAATCGAATAAAATTTACCATGTACTGTATATTATTTGGATTAGGCCCATTTCGATATATGCAGCCTCAACTAAAAGCACAATTAAAAAGGGTAACAAACATAATACAAGCAGAAGAGAGAAAATTTGTTACATGTATTAAACACGTATCGCAAAAAATATATGCTTTTAGGCTAAAATATTTAGTTTTTCTATCATAATGATTGATAAGACTGTGTTACAATATCAAAATATTCCCACTGAGCCAATGGCAAGACGTGTAAATGATTTAGATAAATGAAGAATCGAACTAGGAATACGTAGGAAATGTTTTCAATCACCACTCGCATGACAGCGATAATTTCTGGCGTACGTTTTATGATTTAAAAATAAATAAAATGAACAATAAATCAACATTTGAATTGTGAGATCCTACTAAGATATTGCTTAAACGACTATATGCTGAAATCGAAAAAATAAATCTTTTTTATAATTACTTCTTGGATGTTGATTATGCCAGTAATTTAGCATGGCTACAAAACGTTCAAATTAACTCCGTAGCATTATATAATTTAGATAAAAGACAGCCATTTCACATCTAATTATATACAATTTCATTTCACTAATTAATATTCTATACGTTTGTAAATTTATACATCACACTGTACTTTTGAATGACTATTGCACTAATAATTTTATATTATGAATGTTAATCAATTCCTACCGATCTGATGTACATATATACAAAATTTAACATTATTTGTAATTTGTATAATATTATTTATTTGGCAAAATATATAGATAAAATATTGTTTGAATACAAATAAATAAATTCTTATTCTAAATCTAATTCTAAATTTTCGTTTGTTGCAAAACAACAACTTTTTATCATATTTTATCTTTGAAACTGATCATTTACAACATTTTAAAAAGAAGTAGGAAATGTGAGAATATACACTAATAACACAATAGATCTGACAAAAATATAATGTACCTTGAAAATAATTCGATTTATAAATAAAATAAATTATGACATATAGATCAGTTCGCAATTCTTTATGTTATCTGTCAAACTTGCTAATCCTCTATTGTAAAGTTTAAACTGTTAAATGTCAGTAAAATCAATTTTTTTCTATTTCGGCACTCAATTATTTAAACGAGATCATATGGCAGATATTTCTCATAATGTATTTGGCAGTTAATTATATTTCTAGTAGATTTTAAAGAATAACATTTATTTACGTGAAATCATTCCAAAAATAAATGGAGTAACTGCAGCTAATCAAGACCTAGTCCCTTTACCGTGATATTTCTTAAAGGGTTAACATACACGCCTATCCACTGATTTATGCACATGATATTTTATCCAATAGATTAATCTTCTAAATGATAAGGATTGTAGATTAAAGAGTTATAAACTAGATTTGTAAGCTACACAAGACTAAGGGAAATTTTATCATAACATTTTTGTATTGCATATTTTATATCAGACAGATACTTTTATGGTTAGTTTCCAAGTTGCAAATTCATAATCAAAGATAGGACCAATCCAAAAAGTACACATTTTTAGTTGTTTATCAATCCATAATATATTTCTTCATTTCAATGCTTATGAGATTTTGAAGCGAACTACATTTATCTTTGCGTGCTTCTCCGCAAAAGCGTTCCCATAAAGAATCATATCTAAATCCCTAAATGCCTATTTTAATCGGATCTTAATAAAAAATAAACGACAGAATAGTTTGGGTATATACACTTTATACTAATTCTGCATCTAATTCTTAACGCTTGCCCTTTTTAGAATGAACCTTGAGTCCTAGCATTATTGTATATCCAATGTCATACTGCTCATCAAGAATTAAATATTTTTAAGATCTATGGGAAAGATAATTTTTAAATCTTGAACAATTTTACTATTCTGTCCACATATGGTCTCCAGCTGTAGAGATGCAAGTTAAATGTTCAATAATATCAGACCGAATCTCGAAATTTGCTATAAACCTTACGATACTCACATCATTGTATATCGCATTTATGTAACTCTAACAGTAATTCTTCTTTTGCATAGATAAATGTTCAGCAGTCGTCCAAAATATGGATTCAACTTTAGTGAACGTAAGTTCTTTATAATTGTTTAAAGGTATTTGTATCAAACAAGTTTAAAGTATCTTTTGGATTGCGTACCGAAATGTTTGAATCCACTGTCATCATGATTTTTCCAGATATTTCGATTTCGCTCATATAAAAGAATAAGAACACTGAATTGATATTAACTTATAGAGGTGGAGGGTGAGTAATTCAATATCTTATAATTTATTATCTGATTGTCTTATTATTTCATCCTTGATTACTTGTTTTCTTATTTCTTCAATTATCGATCGTTCTGTTGTTAGTGTAGCGCCTTCAACAAACATTTATCTATATATAATGGGAAGGTTTATTATTATTTTTTTAAAAAAGCCCAATTTTCTTTGCACTATTACTAGTATCTTTCTTTATCAGGCAATTTTCAATTTCTTTTACGAACAGTTTAATTCAACTTTCTACCCTTTTGAAACACTTTATCCGTTTGTAATTTAATTTTGCTACCTCTTAATTATTTACTCTATTCATAGTATCTTGCCCCCTCCTCACCGGAATGCCACTCGTAATTACTTCATTTGGAAAAGTACGTGTAAAATAAGTCTGACGTGTGCATTTAGGAAGTGACAGTTATCATTTTAGTTTCACTTGAATGACTGTTACACGTGCCTGTAATTACATGTAACAGATTAGTTCTCAGTCTTAAGTAAACGCTCACGCACAAACACACAAACACGCTTATCAAGTGAATAATCAGATGTTGCCAAATCGCTGTAATTTCACTGGGATGAGTGTACACGTGCATTAACTGATTACTCCTCAATCCAAAATAAACGAGAACACATACACACAGGCATGACGTACGCTTATCTAGTGAGCTGTCAGTAATTGTCATTAAATCACTGTAATCTCATTGCGAAGAGTGTATACATGCAGACATATACACAAACCAATTTAACATACACTTTCCTAGCATTTTTTAAATAAACGTTATGTTTAAGATATCTAACAACAATTATAAATGAGGCAGTTTAAACTAATATTTCCACTTGACATACTGATTGTCAACTTAGTGGGTGATGTGTTTGCCATTGAAAAAGATTTCCTTACCCGGAAATCGAAATATCTGGAAAAATCATGATGACAGTGGATTAAAAATTTCGGTACGCAATCCGAAAATCAGGTAAATTATCTATTTCCTGTCGCGCAACATGTTTCTTTTAAAGTTTAAAGTATCTTTAAAGATTATTAATGATGCAACGTTCTCTCCGTCTAGTCCTATGATATCATTTCACATGAACAAAATATTCGTCCTTAAATCCATGTTAACAATAATATAAGTTTAAATGCAAAATTGTAAAAAGCTTTTTAATGTAAAACACTCAGTTAATTTCAAGAGATCAGATAACCTAAATATTAACCAATAATCATTAGCAAATTTGGTGCGCTAAATTAAAGCAATTAATCAACTACAATGGTTAAAATTGCGGATGGAGTTATATCACCAATCAAAATTCTATTAAAACGTTCAAAGTGGACAAAAACTCCATTGGTAAGCGACGAATTAAAAATATTGACATTCCATAGTAATCACCTTGCATTTTTAAAATTTTGCATCAATAATCCTATTTTTGTTTTAAAATCGAATTTTACTTGTTCAAAATTTCATCATGAAGAATCCAATTGCACAGTCATTCGTCTTACGTTCTTAGCTGCGCACATCCATTTAACAAATAGGTATCCTAATTTGAATTAAAAATAATTTTTGGTCTTATTCGTTGGTAATACTGGCATATAAAATTCATTATAGTTAAAAAAACCATTCATAAGTATTTAGCTGATTTTTGAGTTTCTTTTAAGTTTGGACATTATAATCCTCTCTGACCGTTGGCGAATTGTTATCATAGGATGCTTTATTTCCATACCGATACTATCCATTCCTGGATTTACATTACATTCAATACTCTTACCTATTAATTTACATAAAGGTTTAGCAATTTTTTATCATAATGATGTCATTAAACGACAACTTTGCAACACATTATTCAGCAAACTAGACACGAGGACTTGAAAATCCTCAGTGTCGGAACGCGTAAAACACACATAATCAAACTTAATATTAAGTTTATAAATCGGATTCCGTGTAATTGTGACAGATTTTAAATTAGCGCCATAGATCCTATCCATTCCTAGTTTATAATAATTCCGAGCCACAACTGGAATATTTAATTATACATGATCCAAAGAGCTATAACCCACAATCGATTTATCAATAATTTTTATGTGACCATATTTGGCGTAAAAATCTGTTTTCTTACTTATAAAATATTTCTTAAGATATCCAGAAGTAACAATATATTTCTAACAATCAAATTTCTATTGCATGGAAATAAAAAAAATTGAACATCAACCTTCAAACTCACATACAATGGTCTACACATAGTCGTGAGAATTAGCTTGACATTTCAAAAAAATACTAACACTAGAATTCAAACGTTTAGCATTATGTAGCAATTTCCCAGGTACGAAGAAACCTCCGAGCGTGTGTCTAACAACCGATTTTTACAAAAGCGTGAATCTAAATGTATGTTTAATTCAAGATCCTCTATGTGATATTTTAGTCATGTTTGAGACAAAATAATAATTTTAAATTTGTTGTTCGTCAAAAATTCAAGTAACATGATATTTTTAAACATTAAAATTATTCACATTAAACAAAGTAAAAACTTAAAGAGTTTTATTTTTTATAGAGATCTGGTTTGTTTTTTAAAGATCTTCTTATATAATTTTGTGCCTCATTTCTTCCTTAACTTTACCGCATCTCAAAAAATTGACAATGCTTTTTCAAATACTATTTAAATTATTTGCTAAAACCACATTTCAAACAACAATGGTAATGAATTTTATTGGCTTGTCTTTAGTTAATTTTTTCTCTTTTACTAAGGGTTTGACGTATATTTCAACATTCTCATTTCATCCGTGACATTTCTCTCAAGAAGAGGAGATTTAACTCGACCAAAAGTAACTCTTTTAAATGTTGATACAGCATTTTAATTATTTTTCAACTTTTAGAAAGCTTTAAAACCAATGTCCTCGGTCAATCTCTTTTTGCCAGCGAAAAATCAGGTAATCATTTTGCCTTAGTAAAATAATTAATCATTTAATTAAATACTGCCGCGTTTTTAATCGATTAGTCTACCGGTAAATTCTACAAAACTATGCGCAATTGTCTGCTTATACTGGCCGTCACCTCGCCTAAAATTATATTCAGAAAACTCTACGGCGAAAAAGGATCTACATTCCTATTGTTGCCTTCCAGGATGAAATTACTATGTTTCATTTGCGGATACAGCTTATTGGTAAATTTTGGAACAACTTTTTCAATATCAATTTTTTTTTGCAAAAATGCAGTCGCGAAAGTTCAAACATAGCGTCATCAGATACTACTGGTTTACGGAGTTCCCCTGAAGATTTGGAACCTTTTTAATACATGGAACAGATTTGATGTTGGCACTTGTTGTATATCATTCTGAAGTTTAAAAATATGCTTTATTAATGAAAGAAGATTGTAGCCATCTTTGATGCCATTTATTACTATTAATATTTAAAAATACGACACAGCCTAAATTTAATAATGAGTAAATGTGGAATGAAGAAATTGCATGGCTCTTGATCGGAATAATCTGTTGCAAGAGAAGCAGGTCAAAAGTTTATCCACCATAGCACAAATTTACATTAAGCTCCACGTGTCACTAATTAACGAAACAGATGCCAAATCGATAAACATTTTGCGGAGTGTAAGCGCACTGCTTAACGTTTCTATTTTACATTTGTTGCAAAACGTATGAACAACATAATAAAATTCGATATCAAAAAATAAATCGAGTGGTCAGTTTTTTTGTTTGGTGGCCAAAATTTAAACAACTTTTGGGCTTCGACGGGTTCCCAAATTGCTTTTCTGTCCATATAACGTTATAAATCCATCGCTCTGAGTAAATTCTAAAAATGGTTAACATAAAGTTTACAAATAACAAAATTTGTATAATATGACGTTTAGAAAGCAAATATTGAATTATTATAATATTTATTGTTAATAATATTATAGCAATACGAACTTGATATAACGTGAATGAAATAACGTTCATATGAATTTCAATAAATGTGCAACAACATGAATAATCAGCAGGTAAATTTTGTACACTCTTACTCGAACAAGAGCGAGGCGTATAGTTTCAGAACATTGCGTTTCGAAACGTCATCTGTGGGTTTTTTCTACGTCGTGAGAATATGCCACCAGGTAGTTATGAAGGTAAGAAGCCACACAAGATTCGATCAACGGTAACACATTTTGCTTGAAAATATTCTTACACCTTAATAAGAAAGTTAAGCGAATTGATATACAAAAATTTGCGGAACTTAAAATAAAAGAGTAAATACGTGACATATCATATGAACAGAGTTACAATACACTCAGCCTAAATTAAATAAAATAATTTACTAAAGTTTAATTGTCATAAAGTCATAGTTTTAAAAGTAGAGAGACTGGTTCCATCGAAAAAAAATACACAATCAAAGTACTTTACTTTTTATATTATGATCTAGTTAATATATCGCACATGATCACTAGCTTGTATATATTTCTGAGAGAATGGCCTTGACGTCAATAGCTGAATGGACTTTGAGGTTGTTCCGGGATGTCATAAAATAGAAATTAGTTCGTCAATATAACATACGTTATCTTCATTACATCAGCAAGTAACGCACCTCAGCGTCAGGTCTACTGAGATCGTCACTTTATTTTTTAAGACGTGGAACTAATTGAAACGATGGAAAGGTAATAACGTTTGCCATAAAACCTGAGAAGCGTACAAGCATGTGCTAGTTATGAAAAGAAAACGGGTAAGCCTTATATATTTATTAATTTTAGCTAAGCCATCTGAAATTAAGCATAATGGGGCATATAAAGCAGCTTAAGCTTTCCCATCAGTACATGACAAATCAAACGCTTTTATGGGCCTTGATCCTACAAAATATATTCCTAGATTAAATTGTACTGCAACACTAGCAAATCATTGTATTATATTTATATTTAAGCTAATAGTTGCCAATTTGACAAAATTGTTACTGGTTGTTAATGTACTAATGAGTCAGCCGACTCTACAATTGTAGAACAACTCGTATATTAAGTAATCCAATTTGAATGAAAATTGTTAATTCATAATTAGATATTTTATTTGTTTGCCCAATGTAAAGTAATTCGTGGTTACTCTGTCCACGTAATATTATGAATTCTTTGCATAGAATAAATCCAACAAATGGTCAATGAAATGCATATGACAAGAAAAATTTTTATTGGACGAAAATTCGATTGAATATATTGTAGAATCGAAATATTTAAAAAAAAGATGTTATTTCAATGTGAACATGATATAAAGTCAATGAAGTGATCTACTAATACATCTCAACAAATGTACAATAAAATTAATGACCTGTAACCCAATGTTGCTTATTGCTAAACGAATATAAGCTTGGCGAATAAGTTTGAAACAACACGTTGTGAAACGTCACCCATGGGACTATTCTATATTGTGAAAATGTGTCAACAAGTTTTTAATTATTCACTAGCCGTGCGATATTAGATCAAAGATAATATTTATTGCTCGATAAATAAGCGTACACGTTTTTTAGAACAGTGAAATGCAGTGCTGTAGATAAAATAGTGTTGCTCTTATTGTGAAAATAAGGAAATGACATAGCAGACTACCAGAGTTAAATTATACACAGCTCAAATTAAATACAAGTCATGTATTGATGAGTAAATGTAAATAGGTTTAACGTTTATACACGAGGAAAAATGGGCATCCAGTTAAAATTAAAAATCTGCATATTTATATTTTGCATATTGCCTAAATATTGAGTATTCCACATAAGATTCATAACTGGTAAATATTGATCAGACAATTTCTACACATCAAACTAAGCCACGTGTCAATGGCTTAATGAATCGTGCGTATAATTAATTATGCATTAGAATGCCAAAAAAAGATTTGAGTTGGAGAAAATTAAGGAATTTATTGTTTATGTCTTTGTCAAGTACTGCAAGCCTGAATGGGTTTAAATGAAATTTTGACACTGGCATCGTATCAAAAGTAACCGCTTAGGACGTTTACGTTGTGACGGAGGATGTCCCTAATAGGCGACCTGGCATGGACAAATGCTTTGAATATCCCTCGATCTTTAGCACGGAGCGTTTATCCATTCTCGGATAGTAAGAAAATTTCCTGATTTCTCTCATAAGACTTTAGGACTATACTGAATTGCTTTCGTTGGCATATTATGATATTTCTTTGGGATTTAATGTTTTTGAAAAAATACCAGCAGATCGGCTACATATATGCCATATAGAATACATTTTATATTAAATTCTGCAGGCCGCATTTTTATAAAATGTCGAACTTAAGGATGTACTCAATATTAAATGAATAAATAAGTTGTACTAAATACAAAGCTGAAAACATGGATATTAACTTTTGCGTTACATTTAAATGATAACCGTTGCATTTTTAATGGAATGCTTGCAAAAATCGATCTTGGAACCATTGCGAAATTTATATCATTGACGTAGATCTCGTTCTTCACTTCTTCAGTATTAAACATACATATGGTGCTCCAAATTGGCCGCAAGAATTTGCGTTATAACTTAGTTAGAAGCTGCTTTGAAGTGTTCACCATTTAAATTATTTAACACAGCGCAAATTTAAGACTTGTTTGAGCCCTGTGTATAATGGTTTACCGCATAGCATTACAAGGTCCGTGTCAATTGGTTTCATCTAATGATTTTTCCAGGAGTTGTAATTATTTTCGAGAATCTGTAATCTTTGATTCAATGTGTTTTCTCATCTTCCCGAAAGTGAAGTTGACTTTGTTTTCAAGTTCATTGAATAGATTTCTATCTGGTGTCTCGTCTGAAATTTAATGGCCATTTTCAATTACTCTCATAGCTGAAGTATGAGCAACTGTTGTTAGAATAAGAGTTCAGGATTATTTATCTTGTTTCGTGAATCATATGTTTCTTTCCGGACAAAAAATTCAAAGTTAAGGTACGTGTCTCTGTAAGACAATTATATTTTCCTTGAGGCTCTTCAAATATATTTCTATTGGTTTCACGATTTCCGCTTTGAACAATTTCACTGTAGAATTTATACGGATTCATTGCTCTAGTTAATTCATTGTAACATTTGTCAACTAAAGCTTGCATATATATGATCGCACGACTACTTCGAAGACTTTCTAGCTCGCAAGCTTGATTGAAAGTATCGTTACCACCACCCGCGCAATCAATTATTGTTTAATTGTATTGTCTATATATGTATGCGTGTGGCGAAAGCTAAAAAACAGCTAATGTTTATGACTGTATAGAAATTGTGCAACTGACATTTCCAGTCACGTACAATGTATGCAAGACTACTAGAGTTGAGAACCGCATAACTTATTTTGCTTTCCATATATATGCAATGCGGTTTGATCCTCGATAGTCAGTTTGCCGTCGTACTCTGATGAGGATCATGGGAGGTCGAAACGCGTCAGTGCGTTGCGGCTGGCGGTAGTTTTGTTATGTTGTGCGATGACTGGTTAAATACAATGGGATTGATGTTTAATTTAAGGTCGCAAACATAATTACAAGAATTGTTAAAACCAACCGCGCAATCAATTATTGTTTAATTGTATTGTCGATATATGTATGTGTGTGGCAAAAGCTACAAACTGGTAATGTTCCTGACTACATAGGAAATATGTGGCCGACATTTCCATTCACGTACAATGTATGCAAGACTAATAGAGGTGAGAGCCGCATACCTAATTTTGCTTTTCATAAATATGCAATGCGGTTTGATCCTCACTGGTCAGTTTTACGTCGTACTCTGATGATGATCATGGAAGAGCGAAACGCGTCAGTGCGTTGCGACTGGCGGTAGTTTAGGTATGTTGTTCGCTGACTGGTAAATACAATGGGATTGGTGTTTAATTTAAGGTCGCAAACATGATAACAAGAATTGTTACCACCAGCCGCGCAATCAATTATTGTTTAATTGTATTACTTAGAAGTCTTTTTATAGCACAGAGTATTTCACCAAGTGATAGTGGTTTCTTTTTATGTTTAAAAAGAAATATATTTAAATGGTTGAAAATAACACCTGCTTCATTAAACTGAAATTTTGGTGTTCCAAGGCATTTAAATAACTCATTGACCAGCTCGTTTATTTCTTCGTTTCGCATAATAAACTTTAAAATCTATAACTTTTCATAGAAGGAATTTTGGTCTTTGATGTTGCCTACTTTCTTTATCCAAACAGTTACATTTTCCTTCCAATGTTTACAATCTTTGAATTGTTGTCAATAATCGCATTTAATAGAAGCCGTTTTATTATTTGAATGGTTTGCTTTTCATGGTTTCTATGTTAGTTTTATAAAGTATTTTGGCAGAAAATCTAACTATTACAATGACTTAAATAATTTTCTTTGTTGTAACAGTTTACACTTCCAAGATTGTTGACGATAAATAGATCAAATTCATTTCGTAGAAGGGGCCGACCGCGATTTAACTAATCACATTAATATCCATTATGTTCCGCAATAGTAAATAATTAATTATTCATGAGGAATAATAATTCACATATTAAATTTTTAAAAGTAATTGCATTTGTGAATAAATTTAGTTAGATGTTGCCTAAAATATTTTGACTAAGTTTAACTATACACAAAAATTGATTACATGCTGAATTAAGAGGTTTATCAAATTGAAGGTATCTAATTTTACTGAGGATGTCACATGTGTGGACGGTTTAACATTGGATTTGGTGGACCATTTAAGACATTTGAATATGTTGCTTTTATTCTGGTTGTCTGAAATCTAATAATTTGTCTAATGTCAGCTGTTGAACTCTCTTGGCTCAACACACTTTCAATATGCGGAGAGTGTGCATATTTGATTTCCGCGCCGTTGTCTATGTTAATTTGCTTATTTTGGATCCAAAAAGTTTCTTTTTAACAGTGGGTACTTGCCTAAGTCTAATGGTCTTGTCATATGATATTTCATAGTACCGAAATTAGGAGATGTATTCATTTATTATCCAAAACTATAGGACCTAGAGATTTTGATTAAATAAAATACGTAATATTGCAGATATTTAGGCGATATATTGTTCTTTATTTTAATAGAATAAGTACTAGAGATATCACAGAACATACCACGAAAAGCTATACAATGTGAAATTCACACTAACGGTAGAGTCAGAGAACATACTTACTTTTTCTTCTCATCCAACTGTATCGAGAGAACGACGGTAGATTGACAATGTTCTAAATCGACGTTCACGAGAAAATAGAATAATCACTAAAGCAGTATCCTAAAACTTTATGGGAGACATGGAAAATATCTTATCTAACTGAATAAGGAATTTATGCTCCGGGCATAAGACCGAGGAAAGTTTAAAATCACACAGACGTTAAAATAATTCGAATATATCTATTAATATGAAGATACGATGTCGCCCGGCTGGATTATCGGAGTTACAGAAAATTCTACTTAAATTTACCCTTCAGGTGAGAATATCTAGAACCAACAATGGCTTGCTGAATAAAATGAAGCACGAGAATAAAATTTTAAATTTGTTACGGTTAACATCACATTCAAAACTCAGGGTGTAGAGAATTTGAATGTCGAAAATCAATTGCATTATTTCACATTATCTCGCATTACTTAGAAATGAAATGTTTGCACTGTAGAAAATAGCTAGAAAGAACTAGGAAGTGACTGTTCAATAGATTTCATCAACATTTTCCCTAGAAGTGATCCAGAGATGAATTGCTTCATCCGCTAATTCAACAATTACTGATTCTATAACCCATGCAGACCATCAAGTGTATACAACATTCTTCTCTTATTTTCATAAAATGTGGAAGATAAATATCTTAAACATGGAGCACTGTGTACCAAACTGCAAGTGCACTTTTTAAATGTTCAATAGGTCGTGAAATGTTTATACTACTTACCTGGCCACGAGTAAATGCAGGAAACACGAATTTTCAGCAAGCAAAACAAGCTCTATATGCATAAATGCCACCAAATATAACATATGCAACAAAATGTGGAATAAAATCCTCGGATAGCCAAAATACAGGAAAGAAAGGGATTTGCCGCGAGGCACGCAATGACAAAGTGCTTGACAAGAAACAAAAGCTGTACAGTTGCGAAAATCTAGTCATACAGCTACTAAGCAGAATAAATAAAAACAAAGAAGCTACGTAAGCACGCACTAAACTTATCCTGGCGAGGCGGTTGACTAAATCGAAACAAATGACCAGATGCCAGACAATTATAAAACAAGTAACATAAAAATGAACATTAAATAACTCGACAATGCAAAAACAAAAAAAACTCCACACATGTGACATTTTGAAGAAATTGCCCGAGTAAAATTTATTTCTATCATGAGGAAGACAATTTATTAATGTTTTTGTGCTGTTCAGCTTAATCGACGTATTTTTGCACAAACTTAGAAATATATATACAAATAAATTTAACTTTATATATTAATTGAGTTTTTTTCTTTATATTCAGTAACTAATGATAAATTACTTTCGAAACACGTTGGCTAAAATTTTACCAAATGAAAAGTATTATTAATAATATTATTATAATTTTTTTTCAATTCATAAATTTGTAAGCAACAGTTTTCGTAAACGTATAAAAGTGCTAATGAAGCTATTTTACTTTATTTTTTTCCAATTTATTTGGTCATTATTCTACATGGAAGAACCAACCACAATCGTACCAATTCGCTTACAATTTTACGAACATTAAAAAAACTCATTATTTTCTAACATATATGTAACTGCAATTCGGCCTAGGGCAAATTTAATAAAATACAAATAAGTTGTATAGGCCGGAATTTGAAATATATTTTTAATTATTATTATCGGTATAGCTAAAAGGTAAAACGTGTAAAATATGGCGTTGGTGACAAAGCTGGGATTGATATTATCAAAGCCGCTCCAGATCTATGCTGGCAGTCTCTAGTATTTTATGCAATATCATTTACTGAGGTTGATTATTAAACCTGATTCATCTAACTCATATTTGCTGCCAATAGCTAAGAGCTCATTAAATACTGGACCTAAATATATTTATACAGCTATTCTATTCATAGCATTGCTTCTTGATTTCATTTCAATTAAGCAGAAAAATAAAATGGTCAATAAATAGCGAATGCACGCCAAAATGGTTTTAAAGCCTTCTCAATCTATCTAATGACTTGTTATCTCTAAACGTCTGGGTAGACGCGATCTTTTAATGGGCCTATTTTTGCATGTTCAAAATTGAGCGCAAAAACTCTGGATATCAGTAATTTTACAATTATTGAAAGTTATCACTCCTGATTTATCTAGGGTTTCTAAGATTTTCTTCCGGCTTGGCAGCTTGTCGTGTAAAGTATTTTTTTGATTTTACACCATAAAATATTTTATTTGTATTGTAACGGCCATTGTTTACACGGAGGGTGATAACATCTAATGTATTTAAGGTTGCGATTTAGATATAAACATAAATTCAATTATATTTACATTTCACAGTATGAACTAAGCATGGTTTAATTTAAAAATGGCAACACATCCAATGGACTAGTTTCGCCACTTTTGTAAGTTCTACAAGTAATTTCCAGAATTTGGCCGCGGTCAGAACTCGATACTAAGCACGTCTAATTATGAGTCTGTGAAACTTACCACTGAGCCACCCTGTCACAGTTCACTCAAATTTTTCCGTTATATACTAAATAATGTACATTTGGGTTAGAATTTCCTTCACGTGTTGCACATATGGCATCTCTGTAGACCTGCAGTTCAAACTAACGTCCCTTATCTGTGGCAATATAACAGACACCACGTTATTTACAGAAGAGCTAATCAGTTGCATATTTAGATGATTATACAATCATTGTTTGCGCGAGCAGTGATAACACTTATTTAGACCAAGGTTGCAATCTATACATTAGCACAAACACAACTATATATATATATATATATATATATATATATATATATATATATATATATATTTGCTGGAAGAAGCTAAGTTTTGCCCGGTCAGATTTCCAATCAAACTTACTTATCCTATTTTCCACGAACATTTTAATCATGTTTTCGGTTTGGCATTTTTTGAGTATATACTTCGATTTCTTCCGTTTATTGCTGTGGATTTTTGAAAGTCAATTTTCATTTCATACAGTTATATGAAATGAAATTTAGGGTTATATTTGAATTAGTTCATTTCCTATACATACCTCTTTCTTAAATCTGACCAATGCTTTTCAATGTTATATCTAGAAAATATAACAAAACTGTTCTTTCCCTTTTCAACCTAAAATACAGTTAGGAAATTTCATTGGTTAAATCAAGTGATTGAACTAATTCCCCATCAGCATGATTCCAAATTATAAAGATCTCAAAAAGGAATTTTACAATCAAATTTGTCTAGATGGATGCTTTTTATAAATAATTTTTCCAAATAATAAAGTAAAAATATTAACTTCCTACTTTTTGAGCAAAAAAAGTTGTTCTATCCACTGTTATAATTTTTTTATGCTGCAAATTTCGGGTTTGTCATCGGTAAAGTTTTACTACCGAAATGTTGATCGATATTAAAAAAGCTAGGCGTTAAAAAATCTACATTTTTTTAAAAAAGTTCAGTAATATGCTTGCGTGTGGGACACCCAATGATTGCTCTATAGGAATAACTTTTACTTGTTATTAATATTCCATCATGAACATAAATTAGGTAGAAGACAAGGATATAGTTAACATTTCCATAACATTTCCAAACATTATTCTACATTGCAATTGTTTATTAGATGTTGCGCAGATATTATATAATGAATTCAATCAGAACCATAAGTATAAACTACAGTCAGTATGAATAGAAGATATATTTTTTATGTACACAAACATTTTGTACTTAATGGCGACTCATAAGTAGGAACCGATACTAAGCCTTATACCCACTATATATTATTGGTCAAGAAATATGGGGCAGACAGGCAGTATACTACCCGATACGAATGCGTATGCATTGATTATATGAGATTGAATCGTCCAACTGTCCATCTTTATTGGCAAATGCATAGTGGGCATAAAGCGAACGAGTGGCTCCTCTTGATGAGTCCCATTAAAAACGAAAGGCACGCGCACATAAAATTTTGACTATTATTAAATCAAGTAAAAGAATTGGCTTTGACGTTTGCATTTATACTTAATGTTAGATCTGATAATTAAAACTGGTGCTTCACAAGATAAACGTGCATCATTTATAGGTAAGAAGGCATGTCTTGATATAAGAACCTGACCCATTAATTACTTACATATGTCAGTGTAAACTAAGAATTGCATAGTGTAGAATAGGCAATTCATTGGATGAATTGTCTTTTCTACACTATAAAATTCTTAGTTTATACTAACATATGTAAGTAATTAATGGCTCAGGTGCTTATATCAAAACCGCAAACTTGATTATAATAATTGTTATCACTGCCCGCGCAACTAATATTCGTTTAATTAAGGTATATATTTATATGTGAAAAATTTGCTTAAATATATTTAAAAGCATGCAAATGTTCATCTTAGTGAAACTACAATAGTTATACGAATTAATAACGTTTCTAAAGATAAACGCTCATCGTGTATGAGTACCTGCGTTTATAACCGCGCAGCCTTGAAATAAATATAACTCAAGTAGTCTAACGTAACTCGAAGTGAAATTACAGTGATAAAATACTATTTACACTTTCCACAGTCAGCCTAAAGCGTACAAAATTTGTTCCTTTATGAATTCAATATTACAATGGTCATATCTTCTTTCAGTACACGAAATGAGACATTTTTCCACTCACTTAAATCTTTGTTTTAACTACTGGGAAATTATTGTGTTGCTAATTAATTTCAGTTTGCAAAAGTTGTTCAAGAACTAATTGCAACAAATTATAAAAATTATATCTTTTCTTTGAAACCTTAGCTTAAAAATCTTCTATTAGAGAACATTTTTGATGTTGCAGAAGTTAAAACAAGAAATATTACTAGGAAAAACTTTGTGCAAAGTTACTTAATTCGGCACGAAAAAGGAAAATTTTTGTTTCAGTGATTATATACATAGACGAACAGATTGTGGAGCTATTTTGTTCAATTCCTTTCGATTTTAACAGAAATTCCCTCTATACATCCCAAAAAATACGAATTGAATTAAGAAATCAAAATTGTTACACTTACAGACGCTATGTTGATGACAGTTTCCTTGATCTGACAAGCAAATTGCAAGTATGTATTAGGTTTTGCGAACCTAGTAACAAATTAGTTCAGTAGTGACCAGAAGGATAAACCATAGGCAGCATGAACGGAAAGTATAATCTCATGCACATTCGTTTCGTTCTTACTGGCGACTCATCAGTAAGTGCCGGTATGACGCCCTTTAACCACTATATATTTGGTAGAAGAATGTGGAATAATAGGACGGTACAATCTCCTAGACGAATGTGTAAAACTGTAATAGTGAAGCTAACATAATCTGAAGTCAACGACAATGCAACTTCAATGCTAACTCGCACTATATAATATATATACCGAGTCTGTAAAGGACACTAACACTATGGCTATTGTGTTAGTAACCGATACCTTTTTGAAATTTATATCCATCAGGTTGGTATCATGTACCGATTCGGAAGCCATAGTGTTAGTATCCGGTACTCATCGATTTCAAAAAGGAATCGGTTACTAACACAATAGCCATAGTGTTAGTATCCTTTACAGACTCGGTATATATATTATATAGTGTGAGTTAGCATTGAAGTTGCATTGTCGTTGAATTCAGATTATGTTAGCTTCACTATTACAGGTTTACACATTCGTCTAGGAGATTGTACCGTCCTATTATTCCACATTCTTCTACCAAATATATAGTGGTTAAAGGGCGTAATACCGGCTCCTACTGATGAGTCGCCAGTAACCACGAAACGAATGTGCATGAGATTATACTTTCCGTTCATGCTGCCTTTGGTTTATCCTTCTGGTCACAACTGAACTAATTTGTTACTAGGTTCGCAAAACCTAATACATACTTGCATATATATTAGTTCTTCGCAACAAACAGTATTTAAAAGCAAATTGCAATCACGAAAACTGCATCGAGGTTTTAATAGGAATCATGAAAATATCAGGTAAAAATAAGTCTGATCATCGCTGATGTGTTATAAAAAAATAGTGTATACATTTGTTCTTTACTAGGAATTGACCAAAAATTTACATAATCTGTGCAGTAAATACCATATTTGAGTTTTTCTCTGTTTAAAAATATACGAAATACTACTTGAGCCTGCTTATCAAGTATTGGCAAATTGTTTCATCATCATCATCATGATCATGAACATGATCATCATTATCATCATCATCATAATCATCATATTCATCATCATCATCATCAATCTGATGCTTCTCAGCCATATATGAATTAAACAAAATAATTTATTTCAAAAATAACAAAATATAATTTAAATGAAAACATTATTATTCAAGATGACTTACTTACGAAGGAGAGGGTTTATTTTAGATCGATCAATTTAACATCTGTATTCAAGTCAACTTTAAGTCAAGAAGACCACGGCAATACAGACAGATTAGTTAGACAAGATATCATTGAAAAAGAAAATAATTAGCTAAAAGTATTGTTATATCTAATGACTGCCTAGAAACAATGATTGTGCGTGCTGTTAAATGGAGATTTAAAACAAACATGACGAGTGCAGGACGAGAAATGTAGACAATCAACCTGAACATACTATGAAAAAAGTTGTTGTTCGCCGCATAGCAATGAAGTAAGTAAAACCAACATTAGAATGACATCATTATAACGCAAATTTTGCATGGTTTATGGGGTAGCGCATTTGCCCTGAGCGGTAATTAAAGAATGTCAGTCGGAAGTGCCGACATCAAAATTTGTTTATTACTGTAAATCTCCAAGTCGTTGTTGAACTTTCGTAGGCCGATCGACAAGACGGTGAATATTTAGAGGAAAATGTCATATGAATTTAAACGCCTGTGCCAAAAATAAGGGCGATAAAAAATCTGTGAATATGCAACAATTTTTTCAGGACCTGCACACATTTTTACCCGACATTACATTTAAGAAATTTTCCAAAACAATAGCGCTGTGACTTTACATAGTGCTGCCATATCGTTGAAAATGGTAAAACTAATTTTCTTTCATCAATTTTGAGTTAGATATTACGCATGTTTATTAGTTATACGCATCAATATATTTCATTTCCTCTTTTAATTTTCTGTTTATTATTGTTTTTAGAAATATATTAGTATAATCATTTATACATACTTGAGAAGTAAATTAGAATTCCAGATGTTATACCGGAGTGATACCTACTAGTTAATTGAAATATAACATTTACATAGTATATGCTAATAATAAAACAAACTGACAAATAGAATTCATACATTGTTTATCAAAATCGATCAATCAAGTAAAATTGACACCAAAATAATATATATATATATATATATATAAATTTGTTGAGGGTATTTTATGTAATGTTAAGATTTGTGGTATGTGAAATATCATTGCGTGTGAAGCTTTAATAAAGACTGGGCAGGTTTACAAGCGAAAATTCAAATTTATAACATTATCTAAAGTAAAAATCGTTATTGCATAGTTTGAAATCACGTAAAAACACATAATAAAATGTAAAAAAGTGTCAGGCCAAACAAACACAATTTTAAATACGTTACCATTTCAACTTTTTTTGGTAAAATGGCGCTATTTATTTAAATTACGGCACTCTATAATATTATACTCTCATGGAATAGACATTTAGACGGCGATTCATTAGACTACAGTTAAATACTGTTTGTTGCGAAGAACTAATATGTATGCAAGTATGTACTAGGTGTTGCGAACCTAGTAACAAATTAGTTCAGTTGTGACCAGAAGGATTAACCAAAGGCAGCATGAACGGAAAGTATTATCTCATGCACATTCGTTTCGTGCTTACTGGCGACTCATCAGTAGGAGCCGGTATTACGCCCTTTAGCCATCATATATTTTGGTCAAGAATGTGGTTTAATTGGACGGTACAATCTCATGGACGAATGTGTAAACCTGCAACAGTGAAGCTAACATCATATAAAGTCTACGACAATGCGAATTCAATGCTAACTCACACTATATACATATATATATATATATATATATATATATATATATATATATATATATATATATATATATACCGAGTCTGTATAGGATACTAACACTATGGCTTTTGTGTTAGTAACCGATACCAACATTATTGTACTCGAAGAGGTACCTGGATACTAACACTATGGTTACCGAGTAACGGTACATGATAACAACCTGATGGATATCAATTTATGCTATAGTTCAGCGAAATTGAGAATTACAACAATTTCTCGAACACCTGTTACTCCAGTTAAATCCATACACTCTGGCCTTGCATCGATATCAGTTATCACATTTCGCGGTAAGCATGTCATCATTCAATTCAATATATTACAGTTAAATACTGTTTGTTGCGAAGAGCTAATATATATGCAAGTATGTATTAGGTGTTGCGAACCTAGTAACAAATTAGTTCAGTTGTGACCAGAAGGATAAACCAAAGGCAGCATGAACGGAAAGTATAATCTCATGCACATTCGTTTCGTGCTTACTGGCGACTCATCAGTAGGAGCCGGTATTACGCCCTTTAACCACTATATATTTGGTCGAAGAATGTGGAATAATAGGACGGTACAATCTCCTAGACGAATGTGTAAACCTGCAATAGTGAAGCTAACATCATCTAAAGTCAACGACAATGCGACTTCAATGCTAACTCACACTATATAATATATATACCGAGTCTGTAAAGGATACTAACACTATGGCTATTGTGTTAGTAACCGATACCAACATTATTGTACCGAAAAGGTACATGGTACTAACACTATGGTTACCGAGTCGGTACATGATACCAACCTGATGGATATCAATTTATGCTATAGTTCACCGAAATTGAGAATTACAACAATTTCTGAACACCTGTTACTCCAGTAAATCCATACACTCTGGCCTTGATCGATATCAGTTATCACATTTCGCGGTAAGCATGTCATCATTCAATTCAATATATTACAGTTAAATACTGTTTGTTGCGAAGAGCTAATATATATGCAAGTATGTATTAGGTGTTGCGAACCTAGTGACAAATTAGTTCAGTTGTGACCAGAAGGATAAACCAAAGGCAGCATGAACGGAAAGTATAATCTCATGCACATTCGTTTCGTGCTTACTGGCGACTCATCAGTAGGAGCCGGTATTACGCCCTTTAACCACTATATATTTGGTAGAAGAATGTGGAATAATAGGACGGTACAATCTCCTAGACGAATGTGTAAACCTGCAATAGTGAAGCTAACATCATCTAAAGTCAACGACAATGCGACTTCAATGCTAACTCACACTATATAATATATATACCGAGTCTGTAAAGGATACTAACACTATGGCTATTGTGTTAGTAACCGATACCAACATTATTGTACCGAAAAGGTACATGGTACTAACACTATGGTTTCCGAGTCGGTACATGATACCAACCTGATGGATATCAATTTATGCTATAGTTCACCGAAATTGAGAATTACAACAATTTCTGAACACCTGTTACTCCAGTAAATCCATACACTCTGGCCTTGATCGATATCAGTTATCACATTTCGCGGTAAGCATGACATCATTCAATTCAATATATTACAGTTAAATACTGTTTGTTGCGAAGAACTAATATATATGCAAGTATGTATTAGGTGTTGCGAACCTAGTAACAAATTAGTTCAGTTGTGACCAGAAGGATAAACCAAAGGCAGCATGAACGGAAAGTATAATCTCATGCACATTCGTTTCGTGCTTACTGGCGACTCATCAGTAGGAGCCGGTATTACGCCCTTTAACCACTATATATTTGGTAGAAGAATGTGGAATAATAGGACGGTACAATCTCCTAGACGAATGTGTAAACCTGCAATAGTGAAGCTAACATCATCTAAAGTCAACGACAATGCGACTTCAATGCTAACTCACACTATATAATATATATACCGAGTCTGTAAAGGATACTAACACTATGGCTATTGTGTTAGTAACCGATACCAACATTATTGTACCGAAAAGGTACATGGTACTAACACTATGGTTTCCGAGTCGGTACATGATACCAACCTGATGGATATCAATTTATGCTATAGTTCACCGAAATTGAGAATTACAACAATTTCTGAACACCTGTTACTCCAGTAAATCCATACACTCTGGCCTTGATCGATATCAGTTATCACATTTCGCGGTAAGCATGACATCATTCAATTCAATATATTACAGTTAAATACTGTTTGTTGCGAAGAGCTAATATATATGCAAGTATGTATTAGGTGTTGCGAACCTAGTGACAAATTAGTTCAGTTGTGACCAGAAGGATAAACCAAAGGCAGCATGAACGGAAAGTATAATCTCATGCACATTCGTTTCGTGCTTACTGGCGACTCATCAGTAGGAGCCGGTATTACGCCCTTTAACCACTATATATTTGGTCAAAGAATGTGGAATAATAGGATGGTACAATCTCCTAGACGAATGTGTAAACCTGCAATAGTGAAGCTAACATCATCTAAAGTCAACGACAATGCGAACTTCAATGCTAACACTATATAATATATATACCGAGTCTGTATAGGATACTAACACTATGGCTATTGTGTTAGTAACCGATACCAACATTATTGTACCGAAAGCTTACATGGTAGGAGATTGTACCGTCCTATTATTTCACATTCTTTGACCAAATATATAGTGGTTAAAGGGCGTAATACCGGCTCCTACTGATGAGTCGCCAGTAAACACGAAACGAATGTGCATGAGATTATACTTTCCGTTCATGCTGCCTTTGGTTTATCCTTCTGATCACAACTGAACTAATTTGTTACTAGGTTCGCAACACCTAATACATACTGGATTCATTAGACTGTTTGGCTCTAATTGTGGTCGACAATAAAATCTACAGCTAAAATATATGAGAAAATAAAAGTTTTGATGGATAATTTTTTTCAGAATAGGTTGTGCTATGGCAGAAAGTTCTGTACTGGGGCCAGTCGTTTGAAATATGGATTAAAAGATCACAAATACTAAATCCCGTAGATTTCCTTTAAATATTATTAAATAACATAATTTGTCGCAATTCAATTAGGTTGGCAAAGAAATCACCTGTTGCCAGAGTGTATAGAAGTTAGTGTAACAGTTAGTTTCGCCACAAGCTACTGATAGGTCTAAACTGAGCAAAATGTTGACATCTTAATTTCCCTGTATTTTCCACGTGTCCATGAAGTTACGAGTTGATATAGAAGTCAATTTTAAATTGATCGATTTTAGTACGGTAGCGTTGACATTCAAACTTATTTTCTAGTGCATTTTATAAAAGTATTATTATTGAAGTGTGAAGAGTACGTAAAAATGAGGAACATCATTCTAGAATACATAAGCCTAAACAACTTTACTAAACGAATTGAGAAAATTAATTGACTGAAAGCCTATTCTTGAATCAATGTGTGTGTGTTCTTACGTAGCTTATATTTTTAATTGTGTTTTAAAAGTGTATATATATTTCAAAAGAGCAATCATATTTAGTTAAAGGAATCTTTACACTTTTAGGAAGGCAATTAAAAAATAAATTGATATCGTCAGCACGACAGATAGATGCCTCATCTTTCATAAGAAAAACAAACGTTAGCTTAAATTGAATTTAGCTGATGTACGACACTTATTTGCTCCATTACTCGCATTTTTACTGTTCTTATAAATGAACATTTATCTATTTATACTGCAATCATTTCATAAATTAATGACATTAATATTTTTATTTGCGGATATGGTTACAACATGCAGACAAACTTTACGGTAGAATTAAATTAATACTTGTCAAAAACCGTAAAATTATCGGTAACAGTAGAGAATCAATAACAATCGTTTCTATCTATTTTAATTGAATAATTTCACAAGCTTAGATTATTTTTTTATGACTGTCATTTCGTAAATGTTTGCAGATTTACGTAGAATCAAGTTTTATTTCGGATTCTGAGTACTCAAAAATTATATTTCTAGACTATTCAATAGTCGGAGAAATTTCGAGATCAATCTAAAATCATTTGTCTAGAGACTTTTGACAACTGGCGCATAATATTTTACTTTGTACACTTGAATTATTCCGAATTCAATAATCTAATTAGAAAAAGTGCCGATAGAATTTGGAAAGCTGTGAGACAATTGTTGCGGATTTTCAATCGACATGTCACTACTATCTTTATTTTGATCTAATTTATATTTTTATTATTTCCGATAAAAGTGTTAAGTACAAAACACACTTTTTTATGTTTTCTTAACACATGGGTAGTCATCAATTCACCTAAAACATACCGTTGCATAAAAGACTACTAAATTTATTATTTAATCCATGAGCCTATAAATAATATAAAAGTGCTATCTAATGAACTGACTCTCATTTACAAAATAATCATTCAATCTAATCCTATTGGAATAGGCCATCATACAAAAGAGCCCATTAATTTTACTATGAGAATGACAATTTCATGTATACTAGAAGATTAAATTTTGTAATGATCACTCGTATTATATTAACTTTAAATACCTAGTTATCCCCTCTCCAAAGAGTTTTTTCGATGATAGAATATCTGCAATAAAAGACAAGCAAATACCTCATTTGTATTACAAATAATTTTTGATTCCTTGCAATATATTACGAGTAGGTAATAGTTTTCAAAATTAGGCTAACTCATTTTTTAAATATAAAGTAGGACAAAAAATAAACGGGGTGTATATGGGAGGGGTAGGGAATTGTATACTGGTGTTAGATAAATAAAGAGAACACGCATTTGTCAGAAAATATTTTTAAGAATAAATAACGCGGTAGATTTGAAATTTGTAGAAGCTGCGCACGCTTAATTAAATCTTGAATTTCGAAATAAAGTTATATTATAGAGGGAGTAATAGTATTATCTTCAATGAGAAAGCAAGAATATATATATATATATATATATATATATATATATATATATATATATATATATATATATATATAAGATTTCGATAGTCATCGCGTATAAAAATCCATGCAGTGTGTTAAATAGACAGGGATTGTTCTTATAAATAATTTTTTATTAGGCACTAGAATTGCCGAGTCAAACATCTTAACATGAGTGCATTGAGTTTTATTTTATGCAAACTATGATGCTTTCACCTAAGTGAGTCCTATTTGTTATCGCTGTTGGTGTAAAGCCCCTAAAAGCCACCTCAGAACATTTATTACAATGACGACACAATGTGAAAAGCGTAGGTGTTAACAAAATATACATTTGCGGAAGGATTTGATTATATTTGTGTCATTTTTATTAAAGAAGAAAACCTGTTTTCTTCTTATTAGGCCAGAATCCGTATTTGCAACTATCGCTATTTATGGATTTGAACTAGGTTTCATGAAGTACGGAATATTCAATTCATTCGCGCGCTGCCAAAGCTAAGAATTTTGAGCATTTTCAACATAGATACAAATGTGAATCATTACCTAAGTCTTCATTTTGGGTGATTTCTTTCCCCTATCGGTTTAAATCGAAAGTTTGAACTAGCCGTCTTCGATATTTTCTCACAAGGCAGACACTATGCGACATGGGCAACAACGATTGGAATAAAAAATAGCGGCAGGATTTGATTATACGGATTTTATTGAAATAAACATAAATTTTAGAAGAAAAATATGCAATACGTGAAGTAAAACAGTCTACTTCCAATAAGGCAACCAGTAGAAGCGAGCAGTATTACCTCCAATGAAATTTGAATTAGAATTTGTTGTTCCACAATTAAGGCACCTAATTACGCACGCTACGAAAACCGCGTAATGTGTATCGTTTTTTGCTTTTAAAATTAAAGTAGGTCATTTTTATATTTCTTTCAGTTGTATCCTGTTTGATATCACACTTATTGAAAAATATTCCATTCCATATGTGGGAGGTTTTCTAAAATAATAGAACAGCAGTATTAAATCGCATACCTGATGTTGATAATAATTAAACGTCATCAAAAATTGCCAAATACTACTCATAAACAAGGCCTTTTACATACGTTTTTGGCTCTTAGCAGTATTTGCAAGAAGTACTCTGGCAGACGTAACAACTTTGATACATTTTCGTCAGAGATTTGCCATTTATTCCCTACAAAATCTAACTGTCACCTTTAATGCAACTTCAGTTTTTTCACATCAAATATACGTAATATAGTATATATATATATATATATATAATATATAATATATATATATGTATATATATAAGAACAAAACAACGTACTCCATGTAATAACATTTATTAATAAATCTTATTTCTACCAGTATCTACAGCCATTGTTCTGGATTCGTTAGTATATTCGTTCATCCAATCCCACTGTACATGTGTTGTAACCAATCTCCTTTTCGTTATGCTGGCCTTTGCTTTGCGCAATTTAGACCACTGCTTTTGCGCTATTTAGACCACTCCTTTTGCGTAACGTCATTTGGTGTGTCATCGCTTTCATTGTAATTGCGTCCGTAATTAAATCGGACCTCCAAAGTGCGTATGGCCAATATATGCGCACATTCAAAGGCAATAAACTGGTCACCAAAAGGCATCTAGAAGAACTAAATGAGCTACAACGAAACAAACAAATCAGACTCATGAAGCCAGACAAAGGGGCAGGCGTAGTGTTAATGAACTATACGGACTATAGTCAGGCGATGTTACAAATTCTGAATGAAAAATCAAAATTTAAACGCGAAAAGTTACAACGCGACACTACAGCAAAATTAGAAAATTCCATAAAGAAGATTCTAAACCGAATTATTTCAAAGGTCTAAGCTAAACAAGAAATCGACATAGAGCACAACAATGCTTTTATTACAGAATGCATGCTAAGCCCAGGTTCAACGCAAACTGATATTATATGGCTGCCCAAGGTTCACAAAATGACCAACAATGAAGGACTTCCGCCTTTCAGGCCCATTTATCTTTGATAAATTCCCACAAGCACAAGGCAGCCAGGACTATTATGCCGATTATAAAACCTATCATGAAAGGAAGAATAGACCAAGTTGTATAGGCTAGCTTTCAATTTGTAGAAAAAAATTCGCGATCTAAATTTGAAAGAGAGGAAAATAGTGTCCCTCGATATAAAGTCACTCTTTACTAGCATTCCAGTAAATAAAACTATAAATATCCTATGTGAATATATATACGATCATCAGGAGCGGAAACACTGATAGAAGTGGACGACATGAGAGAACTACTTCTATTATGCACATCCAACGTACAATTCGCATTCCAAGGACTCTTCTACAGACAAATTGACGGCATAGGTATGGGTAGTCCTCTTGGACCTGTATTGGCAGACATAATACATGCACCATTTAGAAACAACTGGTTTGAAAACATTTATCAATGGAGCTCATTTTTACGTGCGCTACGTTGACGATACTTTCATGGTCGTTGAAAAGGATGAAGATACAAATTCACAACTACATCACATAAACAAGGTAGACCAGGCAATCAAGTTTACAATAGAAGAAGAAAAAGACGGATATTTATCCTTCCTAGATGCAGGAATAACGAGAGGTGAAGAAGGTACTCTCTCAAGGTCAGTTCACAAGAAATCAAGCTGGACTGGACAATATGTCCATTATATGAGTAGTGTGCCAAGGGCGTACAAAAAGAAACCTAATAATGAATTTGGGCACACGAATACGCAGGATTTGTTCACCGGACAACACGAAATAGAGCTAAATTTGCTTCGCGAAGCGTTGAGAAATAATGGCTAACTGGACTGGTTCATCGAATACAACTTGAGGCAACGCAACAAAATCGAGGCCAATTTGGAAGAAGATCAAACTCCCCAGATAGTAACGCTTAGTGTTCCCTTTGGAGGTGATCTTCCAGCGGAAATCTTCAAAGGAAAAGTAATTCGAGCGACAAAAGCACAGTTTCCATCAATACAAGTGAGAGTGGTGTTCAACACAACAAAACTGATGCGCACGAATGAAAAAGATAGCCTCTCTGTGACGTCAACACCTTTGTCTGTATACAAATTTCAATGTACCTGCAACGCTCAGTACATCGGCAGATCAAAAAAGAGGCTCGAAACTAGAATAAATCAGCATCTCCCTCAAAAACTATTAAAGAGGGGTGCAGCTCCTGCACAAAAATCAGCAATTTGCGAACATGTACTACTCACAGGTCATGCTGTTAGTGGTAACAATTTTTTAGTTCTCTACAAGGCAAAAACAGAGAAAATGCTTCTGGCTTTTGAAGCTATTGCAATTAATAAGCTGAAGCACTGCTTAAACGTGCAGAAAATAATTCAAAAAGAAATTAAATTGGACAGGAACAAAGACATAACCGGCATGCCTTTAAAAATAGCCAACGCTTCGCAATATACGACACATACATCAATTACGGACGCAATTACAATGAAAGCGATGACACACCAAATGACGTTACGCAAAAGGAGTGGTCTAAATTGCGCAAAAGCAGTGGTCTAAATAGCGCAAAGCAAAGGCCAGCATAACGAAGAGGAGATTGGTTACAACACATGTACAGTGGGATTGGATGAACGAATATACCAACGAATCCAGAACAATGGCTGTAGATACTGGTAGAAATAAGATTTATTAATAAATGTTATTCCATGGAGTACGTTGTTTTGTTCTTACATTTTAAAAAATGGTGAAATTAGAAACTATCAATATATATATATATATATATATATATATATATATATATATATATATATATATATATATATATATATATACCAAATTGAATATACATAGAGGATTATGACTAAGCATATGTTTTAGGTATAGGTTAAAAATCGCTTAACGTAGTAAATACTTACATTTACTTTACTGCGGCTGGCTCCTTTTAGAGGATAAGCCGGCTCCATTGATATCCCGGATTAAAACTCTCCATGCCGTAGTAAATGCAAATATCACAAATGGGAGCACGAAATGAACACTTCCTGCTTCCCAGTCTTGCATTCATTCGATGCGCCAACGAATCCAAAAATATATCGCAATTTCATTTATATACCAGCGTGTGTTATGGTTAGACTCTCCTTCAACTAAAGCTTATTTGGCACCTATTCGGACTAAAGTTTTATAACAACCACTCCCGAACTATCCTTACAGTATGAACAGTGCGACACGATAAAACTTTAAAGTTTGGTGGCTTAATTTTAGATGAATAATTAAATAAAGAAATGTATACTTGTCAGTAAAAACTAATCATTGCTCATACAGGCAAAGTGAATAATTAAAGTAGAGTGGTTTCTTTAATATTTAGAACTCATCATGACTTTATCAAGAATATGCGGGGACGGGCGCACGTAACGGGGCAGCTTTTCTTCTGAGTGTAGGAATCCTACACATCACCAACCCTGCTGCAAACTTCACGCATTTTTCAAGTATAAAACAACATTTTATTTGGATGATATTTCCCTTAGCTAGATCCTTATTTACCTCTTTTTAACCTAAAGTTCAAGTTTCGCTATTCAAATCTGTCATTTGATAACAGACAGCATGCAGTCAGGGAAAATGATATTGAATTTAGGATTTTTTGCCGGATTTGGATTGTATATTTGTTGTTATTTTTATCCAAAACGAGGCTTGATTTAGCAACGCTAATGTTTCTAGCAAACCAATTTAATCTTTCACGGGAACTCGTTACATATTTGCCAGAATTTTTCGCGAACGCGGCTCGAGCCATGGTATATTTGCTTTGGAGTCTCTTAATCGTCCGATGCGCAATCCCTGAGACAATATACAATATTTTTGCTCATAAACAAACAAAATAATCAAATACAAAATAATTATTTCAAGATAGTAATTTGAAATAAATTTTAATTATATTGCAATAGCGCTTTCACTTCGTATTAATAGCATATTTACTGGATAAATAGAACAATATAGTTAATATTGGTTAAACAGATAAAAATGATCAACATAAAAAAGTCCACAAACTTCAAATGGAAATAAACAAAACCAGACCCAATTTTGCATAAGCCTTCGTAAACCCCACGGTATTGCAAATTAACGAACAAAATGATTGTTTAACGAATCCGGACAACATCAATTTAATGCATTTGTCTTCAAATATATGTGATGTCGCGTTTTGAAAGCTAAAAACATTATTTATTGAGGTACGTTCAACTAAAATCTTATTTTGCATAATCCAAGCTGGTTCTTGCTTCGACAAGCATGCATTCAAACTTCTACTGAATATGCCTCAACGTGATTGCTCATAGTTATAAATTGAAATGTTGATAAAGTTATAGGAAAGTTACAGTGGCATTGTGTCTTTCACACTGAGTAGATAAAGTTTGGTGATAGAAGTAATGAAATCTGTTTAGCTGTCAAACATGGAAACGCCAAAGCAAAACGGCGCGATTCATTTTCCCTTCTAATTTTCAACTTACGTAAATATAACCAGTTTATGACCAACTGATTTTAAAAATTCACAATGGGTTTTTGCATATTATTAGTTTTATACTAATCAATAAAAATTCGTGGATATCCGTAATTGATTTCAATATCATGTATACCATCCAACTGCTAACAGTCCGATGAATAAAAACATAATAGCCTTTAAAACAAAGTTTTAACCAAGATTTTTTTCTATTTCAATGGACAATAGCTGTTAAAATTTAAGTATGCCATGTTTTTTTATGGAGGTTGAACTGAAAAATGTGCAATCAGTTCTACGTTTATGCAGCACACCAATAAATGCTAAAGAATCATTGCCCTTGTTTCCAATTGTACGTCAAACAATCACACATCTTTTAAATTTAAAAACCAGTGTTTCGGCATGTAAATAGTAATCACGAGCAAAAAATGTTATTATCAGCATATCGGTTGTATAGTTTTAATTTTCTGAATAAATCAATTATTTCTTTCAAACATGCACATATACCTATCGGTAGTAATGGGGGCTAAAGCTGAAACGTTCTGTAAATAAAATTTTTGTTTGTATATTTGTTCATTTAGATGAATTAATAAATAAATAAATCTTCTCGTTTGCGCTTCAATTATTATAAAATATGGGAAATTATTTTGAAAATAGCGACACACCAATCCAAAAGCCAATAAAAGTAAATAAAAAAATTACGACCCGATATCAATCGAACAGATCCAATGAATTTTAGCGTTCTATTTGTCTACCTTTTATTGTAAATTATAGAGAGTCTGTGATTAGGCTAGCCCAAAATTCCGCCAGATATGCATTGGCTCGTGTGTAATTGACACATTTGATCGTAATTACGTACAATGTTTGTGCATATTTGGTAAAGTATACAATCTTGTCGTAGTACGTACCAACTTCTGGATACAAAAACGTCGGTTGTGATCGTACGCAAATAAGTAAACATTTTCTGTAACATAGCAATCGAATACGTTTCATTTTTCATGGCTTTTATGTGCAGTTATACCTCCTTATTTCGGAACAATCGTAGTAAAAGTCATCAGAATTTGTGTATGTACCTGCATTAATTTGGAGCTATTGTTATCTATCAACGAACAACAAAAAGGAATATTTAAAGCACACAATCATGAGAATGTATTTGATTTTATGCTCATCGCAATAATTAGCGAATCTTTTTCAGTATTTGGTTAAAGCAAAACATCCATTGGACCAGTATTATCGTGGACTCAACTTGAATAGAATTAAGCTTAATTAAATGTAAAGGTAAAAATTATCAAAGATTTAAAAAGCTATTTATATTTAAATTATGCCATCCCACTGCACAAAACTGAAGAAAAATTTGGCGTATCAACCAAAATACGTAAAAAAAACTCTTCATTCAATAGTTTACAATCACGACAAACCATCAGAAGCATAACCTTTCGATTTCAGGTTAACCAAGTCTTATGCTTTACTTAAATATTAATGGTGACAAGTGCATCCTGACCAATGGCTCACACACCCACAAACACACAAACCGAAACCCACTCAGAATTCAAATTGTAATTAATCACATAAAACTCGCGTTATTGTTGCAAATACATATGGTTAAAACGTAAATTAGACGAGTACTTACTCAGTCAACAACATTGACCTCAATGAAAGTTTAAAAATGTAAATTTTTAAGAAATAAATCTACATGCTTATTTTAATTAGATTTGCTCGCCGTTATTCAATAATTTATTTACTGAAACCAAATATTTTTTAGCAGCCAGAGGCATAAAAAAATTCAGAATATATTCACGAGGCTAAGGGCGAAAACTAAGCTCGATATCCAATAAAATGGTTTCACAAGAAATTACCAATTTAAAATTTTTTTTTGCTTCTTGATAGCCTATAGAGTGCATATTGTTATTGCTAACATTTTTATATAATCTGTATGAAATTGCTTTAATGTCCCAAAAATTTATTTATCCGTGTAACAACCAAAAAACTTGAAGAAGTTGGGTTGGATAATTTCCAGTCAAGTCTTAAGATTATTCTATTTAAATGAAAATAATAAAAATACCTGTAAAATATGCTAATTCACTAAGTTGTCATATGACTGCTTATTTAGGAAAAATATCACATTTCGATGACAAAAATTTTTAGGAAAGAACATACAAAAGTGTACACTGGTTGTTCAGAAAAGCACTAAAATGTAAAGTAAAAGAATAAGGCGTAACCAATACAGGATAAATTAGGGCAGTCCAAGATTTTGGGTGAATTAGCAAACATTAAACCTAAGGTTAACTTGTGGTGCAATATATTGACAAGGCTTTTCCTTTCATATATCTAAAACCTGGCCAATTACCTGCTATCAAGTGTTCTTAGATTGGGCCTATATAGTATATATTCAACTAAATATTGTTAATGCTATTTAAAAATATTATTTTCAATATAAGACAGAAATCAGATCATTAGGTCAACGAGACCGTTAAGCCACAACATACGTACCTTGCAACTAGGTTTAGCAAGCCTAATACTATAACATATCAATTAATCTAAGTTAAAAATACGTTTCATTGCATTTGTTTACAGTTTATAAAAAAATATAGCAAAATGATCGTTTTTTCAACGTATAAAAGGAAATATATAAGAGGTATTGCGAAACATTGATGTTGAAATGCATGTACTGTCCTGTGCAAGTATGTTTCATTTATATTGCCATTGTCCGAATATTACTTTGCACGCATTATCCGAGTGTTCAATAAAGAGAGTGTGATGCGTTTATTTCTAAATTGAATGCTATATCGTCTTCAGCTTCAAAGTCTTATTTAATTATTTCAGTTAGGTCTATTTATTGTGAGATTAAAAAATAGGTTGATTGAATAAAATTTCTTAATTTGTGCAATTCCCCCCAATACTTCTTAGATTTGTTTAGTGAAGTGGTGTGTTACAACATAAACCGAGAAAGTTGTAATGCATGTTTCGCGTAGTATCATCCTTGAACTGTTGTAAAGACTTAAAAGCGAATGTAAATTACACGTTTTTATACTGAATAATATAGGATAGCTGAAGAAATTAATGTTTATAGAATAATGTGGAATAAAATTTTAATCAGTTCATACAATTTAATCATTTTATCAATCAGTGAAGTTATGCTAAATACTGAAAAAATCAAATGAGACCATTTTGGTGTTTTGAAATTAATTTTACTCTTTATTTCGTCTCATAGCTCGTCTTACTCCTTGTTTTTATACTACTTGTGACGGAGAATTAATATATAAGCCAATCATGTATTAGGTGTTGCGTAACTATTAACAGATAAATTATGACCAGAAGGATAAACAAAAGTAATTATGAACAGAAATTAGAATCACATGTGCACATTGGATTCGTGCATACTGAAGATCCTCTAGTAGGAGCCAATACTACGCAATATACCGACTTTGTATTTCCGTGAGAAATGTGTGACAATTTGACGTACCATCTCCTATACGAATGTGTATACATGCGGTATTAGATCTAACATCATATAAATTATTCGACAATGCGACTTTAAAGCCAACTCACTATATTTATTATATCCAGCGAGCCTCTAGAAGGTGCCAACTCTATGGTTTTTGAGTCAATACGTAATACCAACACTATGGCTGCCGAATATGCACGTGGTACCAACACTATTGTTACCGCATCCGTAGATGTTACCAACATAATAGATTTAAAGGTATGCTAAAGGGCGTTCATGTAGAGGAATTACCGTCCAATAGTTCAACATTCTTCACTCAAATATAAAGTGAGTATAGTGCGTAAAACCGGCTCCAACTGTGAAGTCGCCAGTGTGTACGAAACGAATGCTGACTTTGGTTTAGGCATCTGGTCATATTTAAACTAATTTGTTATAAGGAGCGCAACACACAATACATGATTGCGTAATTAGAAATTTTGCTTTATAAATTTAGATACGTGAGATTGATAATAGTTTGTATACGCTAAGTCTTTTAATCAATCAACTTGCTTCCAAAATGAATGGTGAATCTCCGAGAGATTCGTTCGCGTGTTGTCGCTTTGCATGATCAATTTTGTAAATATCCGATTGTTCTCCCATTTCCAAATACGCATTGAATTTGTCTTATTTTAGGTCGGGTGCGGATTCATCCCTTTCTTCTAAAGGCTTCACCATCGTTCATACTAACCACTGGAAATGAGGTATGATCGAGCCTTCGATTATAAATTAAAAGGAACAATTCTTTCTATAAATGTACAACAGAGAGAATCCAACTGCATAGTTCTCCGGTGCTTTATGTGGTATCACCTAATAAATTGACTGGAAAAAAGGTTTTGTTAAATAAGTAACACAAATTTAAAACGAAGTCATTCGTAAACTTTGTTTTTAGGTTAGCTGAAATAAATCGCATTTAAATTAATTTGAAGAACCGTAATTTCATTTTTATAATTCAGTTATTTTATGTAGAGGGGCGTTTGTTTTAATAAATCTGAAAGTCTAAATCAATAGTGAACTTTGGCATACGCGCATTGGCAGAATATGATTGTGATTAATAATCTAATAATCCAAGTGAAAGAAAGGTAGTGCAGAAAGTAATTATAACTGAAATAACAAGGTTAAAAATGTGAAAACTAAAGAATATTTGAATCTAGAGAGCATACGTTGACAGCTTTGAATGGAAATCAGAAGTTTTATTTCATCAAATACAAGCCTATTCTGGTAAGAAAATCATGATATACAGAATATAAACAATGCAGGGAATGAAAGCGAATGTTTTCATAATAATAGCTAGTATGTTCGAAAGTAGAAGCTTTGATCTAACAAAATCATTTGAGCTTTAAATGGAAGCAGTATTTGAATGGTAATATCATAAGATTTTTAACTACCCAACTTCAGAGCTATATAGATCTACTCGTGTTCTGGGTAGGTAGTCAGACCCGGAGAAACGAGCATGGCGAGTGAACAATTATGTGACCAAAGTTTTCAAAGATCTTCGGCCTGAGTTTCATCACAGGAGCCTCAATTTTTATTCAATTTCAAACTAGAGCAAGCAATTTTAATTGTTCAGTTTTTTATGTGCTGTCACGTTAATAGATAATTTAAACCCTTATTTTTGTAGTATTGCCTTAACGTCATTTGTTCTGAGAATAAAGTTGAAAATGTATGGAGATGTAATAAACAAATTATATAAAAGAACATATTTGGAAAACAAAATAATATAGGATAATTTTGGAAATACATGACTAGCTTTTTATAAAGCTTTCTCTATGTAGGATGACTAATTTAGAAAAATTAGTGGCAGAAAAACATTCGCTTAATAAGTATTTGGTGGGTTTTACTAGTTGCCTTGATTTGGAGAAGTTTTAGAGTAGTAATAAAATAAGCCTGGGCTTTCATGGTTCCTATTTTCATGAAGGGATTTTTTCAGATTAATGAGCTCACCACCTATTCTGTCGTGCATTTGTGCAATTTAAAACATTGCCTCTATAATGTTTTCTTTTGTAGTGGATGAGCAGCAAAAATTAATACAAAATATATTGCTACATAAATTTATTCCTCATGTAATTTATTTGAAATGATATAGCGAAAACACAATGTTTTTGATTAATAAATGGGGATGTTTAAAGTTGATGCTGATAAATATTTTGTTTCTAAATTTGATAGCCGATATTCTCACTAATTTAATGATTAAATTTTTAAAGTTCAGCGGGACAAAACCTGAAAGGAACCTGGTATTATTAGAATTGTAAGCATGCTTAAAATTTTCATATAAAAGTATATTTATATGATAATAATAATACAAATAAAAATCAGGAAACACATTAAATTTTGGTTATGAACAATGAAAACAAATGTACATAAAAATTATAACTGGAAGCCTGTAAAATATCTATTTAACATTTATGCTTTGATAATAACAAATAAAACTGCCGATCATAGAATAACTGAGAAACAATAGAAATTAAAATTAATAAAAATAATGTAAGGTTATATTGCAGTTTATAAATACAGCGTGAAATAAAAAAAATGCAAGAAGATATTCACAAATTTAAATTTATTTTTAAAGTATCCTTTATATTGTTGATGGTTACAAATAAAAATATAGTAAATATTTTTAAATGCTATTACTATTTCTGATATAGCAAAGAATTTCACTATATTTAAACAATAATTGAATAGTGCCTCTAAGAAAAAAACTTTCCTTATATAAAATTGGATATACAACCTTTTTGATTAAATATTCACAATTTGGTATTAGTTGTATCTTCCTTAATTTTATAGAATAAAATCTTTTGTGCAGTTGGATGGCTTTAAACCAGCAATTTAAATCAAATATTAATGCAAATCTCCAGCATGAAATAATTAGACTCCTAGATAAGAAATATTTACTTCTTCATTAGTATTTTTGTGCTATTTTTAATGAAATTCGTCTTGTTTAATAAAATTTTAAAAGTGGTGACACATTAACCTAAATGATTGGATTCTTTTGGCCTTTGGAAGTTATGGCTACACGCAAGTGGAGGCAACGCCAGATGTAATATTAAAAAAATGTGAAATTAATTATTTTCTGGTCCATTTTGCGCGAATTTAGGTTTTGTGGTTATATTTCGGCATAATATGTTGAAAGGAGAATATTTGGGCGAGCATATAAACACGTTCATATCTGTTCTTGTGATATACCTCATAAAAATAAATAAGATCATGCCGTACTTATTCATATGTAAACGGCATTTTTAGCTATTAACCTGTTGGTTCAAAGAGAAGGAGTATAATTATTAACTAACCATAAAACTTTTGATCAGGCCATTAAATCATTATCAGAACGAAACATTTAAGAAGAATGTAGCTATAACAGTTAAATACTGTTTGCTGCGGAGATCCAATGTATATAGAAGTATGTATTAGGTGTTGCGAACCTAGTAACAAATTAGTTTAGTTGTGACCAGAAGGATACACCAGAGGCAGCATGAACGGAAAGTATAATCTCATGCACATTCGTTTCGTGCTTACTGGCGACTCATCAGTAGGATCCGGTATTACGCCCTTAAACCACTATATATTTGGTAGAAGAATGTGGAATAATAGGACGGTACAATCTCCTAGACAAATGTGTAAACCTGCAATAGTGAAGCTAACATAATCTAAAGTCTACGACAATGCGACTTCAACGCTAACTCACACTATATAATATATATACCGAGTCTGTAAAGGATACTAACACTATGGCTATTGTGTTAGTAACCGATATCAACATTATTGTACCGAAAAGGTACATGGTACTAACACTATGGTTTCCGAGTCGGAACATGGTACCAACATGATGGATATCAAATTATGCTATAGTTCACCGAAATTGAGAATTACAACAATTTCTGAACACCTGTTACTCCAGTAAATCCATACACTCTGGCCTTGATCGATATCAGTTATCACATTTCGCGGTAAGCATGACATCATTCAATTCAATATATTACAGTTAAATACTGTTTGTTGCGAAGAACTAATATATATGCAAGTATGTATTAGGTTTTGCGAACCTAGTAACAAATTAGTTCAGTTGTGACCAGAAGGATAAACCAAAGGCAGCATGAAAGGAAAGTATAATCTCATGCACATTCGTTTCGTGCTCTATTGAAGATACCGTGAATACTATATGTGTATTCACACATATATGTGTGTATATACGTATGTATATATATATAGAGATATATATATATATATATATATATATATATACATATTTCTTGATTATGTCGAAAAGGAATTTTATAGACAAAAATAATCAAATGGAAAAAAAAAGAGCTTGTCCAAAGATTACGCGTGAGATGAAGCCATGCCACAGACGACTTGATACATATGACAAGTCGCTACATGTCGCAACATGTGCGACTTCAGATGTACAATTGATCAATTTTGGTATTGATTGTTTGTTTCAAGTTTGCAAACCTGGAATTACTATCCAAATTGCGTGATCAATGATTACTTAAATTTAGATAACTTATATATATTATTATAATATATATATAGTTACATACATATTAGGTTATTATTATTAACATAAAGAATTGTTACCACCACCTAACGCAATCTAATTATTTGGTGGTAATCGTATTGCTATACGCTTAGAGCAAAGCAACAAAATCTTCACTAAAGCATGAAATGCAACAAACTCAGCAAGCGTCCGAAAAGTCCTCCCAGAGAATTTATATTCCAGTATACTAAATAGCAGAGCTGTATGTTTCGGATACAATAAAACATTGCAGATTATTCTTTGTTTACCAGATTTTATTCGTGTATGTAAATGTGGAAAGCCTCAAAATGTGTGTCTAATAGTACCTATGATTTCGTGTGATTGATTATAAGCCTTGATGGAATTGTGAGTTGTGAGAATTTTAATGTAGAAATTTATTAACTTATATATATAGGAAAAAATTATCGCAAAATCGATCTTTGCAAAAAATTATTCGAGAAAAAGTTATTGTGCATGGTCTTTACAAATAATATACAATAGATTTGAGAGTTAAATGAAAGTGAAAGCAATTTGACAAAATAAAACGTGTTGCATGGAAACGTAAGGTACGGTCTAAGGAGAAATACACGCAGAATGCTACTCATTGTATATTTATTAATGAATAAATGTATTTAAAAAAAACAATTTTAAGCAAATACATTTCACCGAGAAACAAAGGCTATCATAGCTATCAGTAAAAAGAAATGTTCAACATGTCTTAACCGATCACAGATTTGTGACAGCATCTATAAATGCATTTATGCGAAGATGAATGCAAACAGAAAATAAACAAAGCAACCGAAAGTGATCTTTTGAGTTTAACAATAACTGTCTTATGTAAAAGGGTAACGAGATATCAACTTCTATAAACTATTTTAGAAGCTGAGGATAAACTACTGGCTCAGGATGGAAACAGATAAATTCAAGCAATATTAATAGTTAACAAACAGCTGACATTTTGCTATATAATATTATCAATTTTTTAGCAACAATTTTAATTTGTACCCGAATAAGTGTAAACTATGACTAAATAAATGTTATAATCTGACAGGAATCATGTATTTTGCTGGACGACACGAAGAATTTATTTTTCACATGCTGGTCTTTTATTTTTTCAAATATTAGCTAGTTGTGTGCATCACAGCGCAACCGCGTCTTGGACTTATACGACTGCAGCCGTTGGAAATCTCACCTCACCTGTGCTTGTGATTGCGCCATTATCGTAATAAAAGACCTGTAATAATTAAATATGCCAAGAAAGAAACGCATTTAAATTTTATTCGTAGGCGCAAGAAACATTTTGGTAGCCTAGACTTTGAATTGTAGGGTATTTATAAGGCCATGTCTGATCGAGTGCCCTCAACATGTCATTTGTTTTTGCGTCCATACGCATTTATCCATGTTTAACAAAAGACAAAACTTATCAATATGAGCAATTGTTGATTTTACGTCTGTTAAATGCTGTTCAAAATCTGTTCCGACATATTTTTGATGCATTGAACAGACCAAGAGGCATTAGCGTATGTTAAAATAACTCAGAAGGAGTAATGACAGCTAATTTAGCAATGCTTTCTTCCTCGAAAGGAATCTGATCGTAAGCTGACTTAAGGTGAGGCAACGTCTGACGTGCCTTTAGTTGCTATAATTTTCCGTGTAGTTAACTTTGCTGGAATAATTGGATCTGGTATTTTGATATTTGTGGTATTCGGAATACTGATGACGATCTCACGTATACGTTGGTGAGCGAATTCGAGCGGGAAGTTGCTCTAGTTTGAAAAAAATCATCGTCACTTCCACCAAAGGTTCGTACATATAAATTGGTAGCTAGGTCTATAAAGGTACATTTATCTATATCACTTATGAGTCCATGCTTTACCAAAACATCCAATCTTAAATTCCAATGACAAGCATATTTTAGCTCTAAATTGGTGCTTAAAGTTATATAGAAATTGGGCATTACTTATTGCAGCATCTCTATCAACCACACACAGGAACCACAAGAATGAATCTATAACAGCAATTAACCACGAAGTTTGCTGAGTGACAGAAGTCATAATTAATTTCTTTATGATTTTCTGTTTGTGGGTTTGGGCTATATTCTTGTGTAAACTGCCTGTAGGCTACCGTGGAAATTAACATGTTCTGAGGCAATTCATAGTTCTGTTAGTGGCTTATTCATGATCAATAAATTCTTACAATGTTTCAAAATTAAACTCTATATATTTAAATTTTAAGTATGACCGTTGGCAATTTGCGTTGAATAAATTAATTTGATTTAGATAAAATAAGAAAAAGACTCGTATTTTAAAATATTATGCATCAAAAATGAGTTAAGTATAACATTAAACAGCTTACAATTACACAATACACGAAATAAAGAATTACACAATAATTGATTGCGCGGGTGGTAGTAAAAATTCTTTAAATCAAGTTTGCGATCTTGAAGCAAACACCAATCCCATTTTATTTAACCAATCTTTGAACAACATAACAAAACTTCCATGATCATCATCAGAGTGGAATAAGGAAACAACTAATCAATAGGGTATCATCTTCAATTCTATCGCTATGTCCGAACATGCTTTTTCGGCTGGCATAAATTCAACGGCAGTTTGTTTATTCACAGAGGTTCGCATGTGGATAAATCATTTATGTTATTGCCTTTTAGAAATAAATATAAACTCCACATATGGAGAACATATGTGCAAGGTTTCAATGATATGTAGCGTAAATGCAGATGTGTATACATCATATGATTTGAAGCAGGTGTTTAAGTTATAATGTTCTATCGATCGAGTAAGTAACCATCCGGTCGATTTGCTTACGTAAGTTATTCAACAAATTGTGACTATATATCGATAAATAATTTTTGATGTCCACATCAACCACTATTTCGCTTTAATTACTGGTAAATGCAATTATTTTGACTCAAATAACAATCTATCTATGGCTATATTAAATATGACTTTTAATGCCACGTCATATTCCGTCTTTATTGTGCGGGAAAAAATTTTCTTTGAATAAAATGTTCAGGTAAATTGCTTTCATTTTTGGTCCAAAACATGTGTGTTTCTTTCGATTTTCCTCTTCAATGAATGACGCAATCAATTGTCTATTATGGTCATTATACATGAGATAGAGATAAAAGCAAAACACCAAAATCTTGTTTAAAACATTTATTTTAGAATTTCTGGTAACAGTATCGATGCAATCAGCAGACACAACACTAATTATTTAACGTAATGGATTCTGTATACGGCCCAATCATTAGGCAAATTCTTGGAACGCGAATTGACTAAGTTTAATATTTGTCTCATAAGGAAACTATTTTTTTACGGTTTGATTGTTCGTATATCGTTGGTGTAGATTATCCAACTAGTGTTAGCTTGTATGCAATAGTCTCGTAAATTAAACCGGCATCTTTTATGATCAAAATTAGTGGTGCTTGTGGAAGGCAAATCATCACCATTACTATGCACCAAATTTATTATTCTTATTTTTCTTTCGTAAGAACTTCGGCGCGTAACTTGTACCGCAGTTTTTGTCACACGCTCACAAAATGGAGACATCAAATCATGCGGCATTTTGAGGAGAGGTGTGCTATGACTTTTATAAGCGATCGGGCGTACGATGTTCGCACACCGGGCGAAATATCGCTCGAAAAATCCCGTAGACAAAGCATTGCGGCCAACTAATATAAGTACCCTATCAGGTGAGGGCCGAGTTTTGCAACAGCAGGCACCACTCACATTTGCTTCCGGAAATGTACATTCTAGTTTCAGTTATTACTTTCCGCTCAACTTTGTCTATTTTAACTAATGTATGTTGCAGACGCTTGCATTTTATATCAGCACTCAACATATTCTGCGCCTTTTGTATATAGTCTGATTTGTCTATTACACCAACACTCTTGCATTTATCAGCGCGGAGTATTTTAATGTCTGCATTTATGCTGACATACGTAAGCGAATTTAAATGTTAGTTCGTCAATGATTACTGTTCTGCGCATTTGTACGATTTAAAGTATAAAGCCTGGTCAAATAAAATAGTCTTTTAGGTTCTACGCCGGCTGTTTGTTAAAAAAGAAATTCAAATGCTGCCTCAAAATCAACATCGAATTCATTAGAAGGATGGATTACCTAATTTCGGTCCATAGATGGTGCTTCCATTGTTTGCTGGTCAATTGCTACATATGATAGGTTAAATACACGTTTATAAATATCCGTTGCTATTAAATCACACAAGACTAGGCTTTAAATAATTTTCTAATTTTTTCAATAAATCTGTTTTGTCTGTCGTCATAACAGCTGAGAACAGCATCAAGAATTGCATTCGTTCAAGAATACTTATCTCATACAATACACAAGTTTCACACCCTATTCTTGCTCATCGCACTGCTTCATCTTTTTTCAGCTAATCAATTCTGGACTATCTCGAGCTTGTAAAATTTCTTCAATTGACTCGTAGTTTAACTATACACAAAATGCGCAAAAAATATCTTGGGAGCCGTAATTACTTAATATATTGATTTTTTTTCTTTTCATAAAAGCCTTCTTTGTGCTTCGCATTTTAGCGTGACTTGTTCATCTTGTATTCTAATGATTCTTTTGGAAAGTGAGCTTAAATCAAACTCAAAGTAACCATATCATGCGTAAAATTAAATTAAACTTTATTAAACACAAAACGCTCTCCTTCTCATTTTATTAGTTTTTTTGATATTATTTCTTTTTATATCTGCAATTTGGAAAAATTATTTGATTTTTATTTAAACTAGTATTCACAAGTAATACGGGACTCAAACCTGGGCATATGTTCTTCGGAATTAAATGAAATGGAATATTAGCTCCAACTGAATAATGAAATGTGTTTACAGTAGGCTACAGCGTGACGTAGAGAATAGAGTTACAAACTCCGAAGCAAATATATCCTTATTCGATTCTCATTTTCGTCAAAAATACTGGGCAGGAATTGGAGAGTTCTTAATAATACTGAAATTAGTGTACTGGATAAATCCCATTTGCTACCTTATACTTTAATTAATTTATTCTTTTAACTGTACATATAATAGAATTGCAATTTATGTCAGGCTCGAAAACTTAATTCATATAATGTTTTGCACTACTCTCGCGATCACAGTTTGTTCAATGCATAGATTTCGAAAATCCCAAATTAATTAGCATTAAACTTAAATATCTAGCGCGGTCGTCATGTGAAAACTCCCAATTTTGTATAAAAGAAGTCACACTATGTTTTAGTACTATATCCTCAATAAGGCCTTCAGAATAAAAAAAATATAATGCTAAGAAAATAAAAATTGGATTCATTTAACTTACATATTTATTGATGAATCCATTATTGTAAAATGAGCATAATCAGACAATCCAAACCCTAGCAATGCACGTCAAAACAATTAAAATTATATATTTTTTAATTCCAGTGAATTGAAAACAAAATACGATGATACTTTTTGCAACAAACTATATTTCTAACCATGAATGTCAGTGGTGAAATTTTTCGAAACGACACATTTTGATACCTCACCTTTGTCTACAACATTATTCAAAATTGTGCCAGATGTAGCGATATTAAATTTAATCTAGGATTACTATAAACACCAGTTAAATCAAAATGCACTTTAATAAAACTGATCAGAGTAGTGTAACAATTATCATAATGTAAGTAAATGAGAAACCTAATTACTGGTTTACCAGAGTGCCGAGTCTACATCTCCTTTAAGTATGACTTTGGTATAGAAATTTTTCTGTTTTATTTCTAACAAAATTCCAGTAAAATTAATATTTCAGACAAGCAAATATGAAGCAATTTACTGCGCTCTTAGTTAATCCACGGATGTCAGAGACCTTAGACGCAATGTTATCAACTAAATTTTGTCCAAAAATTTAAGTTTAAATCAAACTGGATACACTTTAAAATATCGATACATGTACAAGTATTAATAACCTATCCATAAATACAAACCGGCTGAAAAAAAATTGTTACATTTTTATTAATTAATGTTGGCCTATTTTTTCCGACAAAAAATGCAATGTTGAATAAAGTTTTTTCAAGTGGAATAAAATCTGCCATAAAATCGCAACACCTAATATATATATGTATATATATTAGTTCTCCGCTATAAACAGTATTTAACTGTTATATATTGAATTGAATGTTGTCATGCTTACCGCGAAATGTGATAACTGATATCGATCAAGGCCAGAGTGTATGGATTTACTGGAGTAACAGGTGTTCAGAAATTGTTGTAATTCTCAATTTCGGTGAAATATAGCATAAATTGATATCCATTATGTTGGTATCATGTACCGACTCGGAAACCATAGTGTTAGTACCATGTACCTTTTCGGTACTATAATGTTAGTATCGGTTACGAATACAATAGCCATAGTGTTAGTATCCTTTAAAGACTCGGTATATATATTATATAGTGTGAGTTAGCGTTGATGTCGCATTGTCGAAGACTTTATATGATGTTAGCTTCACTACAGTAGGTTTAAACATTCGTCTAGGAGATTGTACCGTCCTTTTATCCCACATACTTCACCCAAATATATAGTGGTTAAAGGGCATAATTCCGGCTCCTACTGATGAGTCGCCAGTAAGCACGAAACGAATGTGCATGAGATTATACTTTCCGTTCATGCAGCCTTTGGTTTATCCTTCTGGCCACAACTGAACTAATTTGTTACTAGTTTCGCAACACCTAATACATACTTGCATATATATTAGTTCTCCGCTATACACAATATTTAACTGTTATATATTGAAATGAATGATGTCAGGCCTACCGCGAAATGTGATAACTGATATTGATCAAGGCCAGATTGTATGGATTTACTGGAGTAACAGGTGTTCAGAAATTGTTCTTATTCGCAATTTCGGTGAACTATAGCATAAATTGATATCCATCATGTTGGTACCATGTACCGACTCGGAAGCCATAGTGTTATTACCATGTAATTTTTCGGTACAATAATGTTAGTATCGGTTACGAACACAATAGCCCTAGTGTTAGTATCCTTTACAGACTCGGTATATATATTATATAGTGTGAGGTAGCGTTGATGTCGCATTGTCGAAGACTTTATATGATGTTAGCTTCACTACAGTAGGTTTAAACATTCGTCTAGGAGATTGTACCGTCCTGTTATCCCACATACTTCACCCAAATATATGGTGGTTAAAGGGCGTAATAGCGGCTCCTACTGATGAGTCGCCAGTAAGCACGAAACGAATGTGCATAAGATTATACTTTCCGTTGATGCTGTCATTGTTTTATCCTTCTGGTCACAACTGAACTAATTTGTTACTAGTTTCGCAACACCTAATACATACTTGCCTAAATCACCTGTCAGGTCTATAGATTTAAGTAATACTTAAATGTTGAATCTTTTTGCGCAGGTCTATAGATACCTGAACGTTAGCTATATAGAATTTTATGTGAAAATAAATGTAGTTTTCATTAGGATGCAAGATATACTTATTATACTTCATCAGTGTAGAAACCTGTTTATTAATTATTTTTTTCATGAGATCTTACCAAACTTTTCATGATTGAAATCCTTAACAGTGGTGTGATCTAGTTAAATATAAAATGACGTTATTTTAACTGATTTTTAACAGTCTTCCAGGCCAGTTACATACATATTACTGGAAATTGTGTGTAGAAGGCGAAAGATACAGCTCAGTGATATCAGTGCAAGACAATGATGCGAATATACGCCAGTTCTAGCTCCAGTCGAGACAGATTATATCAAGTACTTGACGAGTTTCCAATAAGGACCAACTCAGTATACTTGATGGATTGCATTTGCTACCTTAATCAATCTTTAGTTTATACCAACTACACACATTATCATCAAAACTTATGATGTTTTTGTCAGTTGTTATGAAGAGAAACAAAACCAGAATATTGAAGAAATTAAAAAACTATGCTTATATACTATCAGTATCAAACAATTATTCTATAAGGATATTTCATCCACTATTAAATAATTTTGTATTTAACAAACAACTTCCCAGCGGAATCCAGGGCCGCTGTGATGATAATCAAGCCCACAACCATTTTGTTAATAGCCGTAACTCTCATCGATTACTCAATGGAATCCGCACATTGCATGCACATTTAAATTTATACTACTTACGTATTAGGTATTGCGTACCTAGTAAAAGATTAGATCAAATAGAAACAGAACGCTATGCCAAATTCTACATATCCAAAAGATTTAATCTAATGAAATTAGTTCTCACTGCCTAATATTTCTTGATCCAGTGAGTTTTTGGCAAAGAGCCGACTCCTGCTGATAATAAGCACTAAACGCATGTGAACATAGAAGTATAGTTCTTATTCGTGATAACTTAGGCATAAACATTCTCGCGCTATTTATAAAATAATTTTTACTTTTTATTCATTACGTAATACATAACTGCAGTTAGGCTTCATTGAATGATGCCTAAACTACCACCAAAATCTAGTTCTTGTTGTCGATCGAGACCAGTTTATAATGCTTTGTTAGATTAGCAGATGTTCAGAATGCTAAATATTCTCAATTTTTACGAAATTTAGCCTATCTCCAAAATCATAGTGTTGGTGCCTTTAACAAGCTTCATATATGATATTTGTAGTGTTTACACATTTCTTAAAATAATACATAATGGGGTTGAGGCGAATTGACGGCACCTACTGATGAGTCGCTAGTAAACGAAAAATGCATGTTGATTTTTGATTATACCGTTTGCTTCCGCTGATTTTGGCATATAGTACTGGTCCTATTAAAAATAATTTGTTATTGGATACGCAATACCTAATACACAATTGCATATATACATTAGTACTCCTTAACAAAGAATATATAATGTTATAATAACTGTTTAATTACCCTGTCCCTGCTGTGCGCAACAAGGTGTTTTCATCCACTAACTTCATTTCATTAATCTGTATATTTCGGCTTCTCGTTTCAGAAGTCTTTTCAAGTCATCCTTCGTACTCTTACATGTTACTGACCTTCTGTGTTTGCTAGTAATTCAAATTAATATAGTTACTGTCTTGCTTAAAACATGTATTGCCCAGTGAGAAAATATAGATTCAGCCCACGCTAAAATGTAATTTTGTTTACGTTTGGAAACATTCGTTGATTAATTAATAAAATTAAATAATCATTTATTGCGCGAGTGGTTATATAAATCCTTGCGACTGTTGGTGATTTTGCTGTATTATATAACAGGTTAAATACAATGGAATTGATGCTTAACTCAGGTTCAAAAACTTTATTTAACGTGTGACTGACGCTAGTTTTGCTATTTTTTGCGACTGCTCAAATGAAATTGGATTGATGTTCATATTAATCTCAAAAAATTGATTTAAAGGAAGGATCGCTATCTTTATTTCAAATCGTTCACTGTTAATGATTTCAGCTACGTAAACGGCGTCATTATTATCATTAAGAATGACAGAAATTGCCCAATAGTGTGAGTGATCAAAAATGCATTTTCACTTCCCGTGCTGATTCGAGATGGAAAATTAAAACATTTGAAAACAACAGTATTAAATGCAACATACGGAGGGGAAAAATCGTACACATAATAGCCAGTAAGGCGAATGGATTTTCAAATCTGAATCCATCAAAACAAGAATAACCAAACTTTCGGATTGCGTACCGTATTGTTTGAATCCACTGTCATCATGATTTCGCCATATATTTCGATATTCTGGTACGGATATCTTTTCAATGGAATGCACATCACCCACTAAATTGACAATCAATATTTCCACTTGACATATTGATTGTCAACTTAGTGGGTGATGTGCTTTCCATTAAAAAAGATATCTATACCAGAATATCGAAATATATGGCGAAATAATGATGACAGTGGATTCAAACAATTCAGTACCAATCCGAAAATCAGGTAAATAATCTATTCCCTGTCGTGCAACATGCTTCTTTTAAAGAATAGCCAAATCTCAAATAACCCGGTATGTAGATAACTGAAGTATTGTTAAGCGTAGATGAGCTTTCACGAAATAAACCGGTCGTTATTCACAATAAACACACTTTTTTTACCTGATCTGCGTTTTGACTGACGTAGTTAATTTTACAATAGTTTTCTTTCTACAACAAAATCTTTCGGTTGTCTTTATAAGCAGCTTTCGTCAGTTGGTCCATCTTTACCAGTTTTACAAAACAAACTAATGAAGCAAGCTTAGCTCGCTGCCCTGATAGGCAGACGAAATATTTTGTTGATGAAAGAAAACTACTGGAAAATTAACTGCGTTAGTCAAAAAGTAGATCAGGTAATTTCGATTATTCCAGTTTTTCAAAAATATTTTACTTTTAAACTACACTTTGTTATTAAACGATTTATTTAACAAAGATACATTGTGAAATATATGTATTCATTCATGTACACAAATATATATATATATATATATATATATATATATATATATATATATATATATATATA